>JAPMOQ010061359.1:1217737-1262388 GCA_026543055.1 Argiope trifasciata
GGCGCCAAGGTTATAACATATGAATCTGCTGACTCAGTTTTCCAACACAGTGGTTTCATTCACTATACAAGGTGTGTGATATATCCTATTTAACCTTGCCCAGTTTTTGTGAATTTACTCATAATTTATTATTACTAATATCGTTTCAGTAAATAATTATGTTTTTCTTTCTTTTTTTTAACCATGCAGTTGAAAATTTAGTGGGATTTCTTGAAAACAATATTAAATTCATACCTTTTTCTGAAGTTGCATTTCTTTTTATTTGAAGAGATAATAAAGGAAGATTTAAGTTTTCAAATGGATTTAAAACAATATGGAACTCTATAATTTTTGAAGGAAATACATTCAGTGAAGCTATTTAGAATATTAATTTTAATGCTGCATTTTTTTGTTGGATAATCTGTACAGTTTTTTCCCCCAATGGGGCTTTTCATGGAATTTTGTGTCCAGTCTTGTGGATTTTTTTTTAACAGAACTGCATAATTGTTTTTTTTTTTTGGTGTAATAAATGGAGAAGAATATAAAATATAGTGAATTCTAGGTTTAACAGATTATTTAGAGTATAATGGGACCAGTGAAATCATGATTTCTGTTATAAAAGATATTTCACATTGGAATCTGGCAGTTGTTTTGTACAATATAAATGTAAAATAAATAATCAGCCTGCAATATTAATTTCAAAACATTTCTTGAGAGTTTTTTTTTCTTCTTTCAAATAGCATGGTTAAAAGTTTGGAGCACAATTTCATATTTTTTGTAATTTAATTAAAGTATGTTATACGTACAGTTTGATTTTTTATCATTATTCATCATTAATATTTTATTTATTTTAAATGTTGAAATGTATCTTTTATCTCAATATAGCAGTGCAAAAGAGTAACTCATGTAAAAATGTGATATTCACTTAACTTAATATTCAAATTGTAACACTTACAAAATTTACTGCAAAATGGTAAAAAGTACTGAAAAATAAAATATGTTATGGTATAAAATATGTAATAAAAATGCTATTGTCTGGGTAAAAAAAAAGTTTGATGGAAGAAGTTTGAAGCAAACCAAATTTATTCAGCTTTCTGACTCTGATAAAGCTAATGAGAGCAACATGTTTTAATTAATCATGTAGATTTTTTACTTGAATATATAATCGACTTTTAACTGTGATGTTATATATAGAATATTGCACAGTATGCCTCATAAAATTTTATATAAGTTTGTTATTTTTTGATATTTATTTGCTTACTTTGTACTTTAATTTGTGTTTTAATGTTAAATGTAGTAAATACTAGATTTAACAATTTAGAACAATAATTAAATTTAGTATGGACGTATTTAGCTAGAAACTTCCTTAAAATGATAAATGATGTTAAGAATATTTTAAATATAATGACACGGTTATTCTATGATAAATGTAAAATATTTAATATACATAACATATTATCTTCAAATATTTACAAGTTTTCATTAGAAAAAAGAAAAGAAAAGTTCACTGCAGATATAAATTTAGTGGTGCAGTTTGATATTTATTGAAATTTAATTTTACTATAGTTATTCATTATAAAGATATTGATTTTTTATTGTATTCTATTTTAATTTTGATTGATTTTAATTGTTTATTTATGCATTTTATTGTAAATACTATACATTTTGGATTCTAAATTGATAAAATTGAGTTGAAAGTCTTTGAGAGATTCTGAACTGTATTAATGAAAAATATAAATAGGATATGACGCTTACAGCTGTTATTATAATAAAAATGTAACTTTTTCAATGTACTGTACTAATTAAAAAATTCTCCATGGGACACTGTATGGTATAAAAGAGATTTTTTTTAATGTAATTGTATGTATTGTTTTAAATTTGTTTCGATTCTAGATTTATTAAAATTTTATCCAATTAAGCAATATTTGTAATTTCTAAACAGTAAAATGTTTTTAATGTTGAACCATGCATATATTGCTTTTAATTATTGAAGCATTTCACATACTCTTTATGTCAACATAACACACACATACATTTATTAGAAAATTTAGAAATAATAAATTGATATATAATATATGCTTAGAATTTTCAGCTGCTTAGATTTTTTTTAATGCATTATATTTCTTTTAAAATTGTTAAAAGAATAAATTATGCAATTAACTATAATGCGAAAAAAAAAGTCTTTAATTACTTTCACAGTTTTTTCTTTCTGTTTCGAAAGTGAGGAATTGTGACAAAGATTTGTTGTATCCGAATTTGAAAACTAAATTTGCTTTCTGTAGTTGCTGAAGTCTAACAGAGGATGTATAGAAGCATGAATATGCCATCTGTCAATGAAATGACTGGGTTGTAATTTTCTAAATTGTCAAGTTCACTTGTCATCACAATGTAAAATGAAATCCTGCCTCTATATTCTATAGGCATTTTTCTTTCTATAAAATTAATTATTTTGCAACATACATTTTTTTAAGAATATATGCTGTAACCAGTATTTGTTTGAAAAATAATTTTTCTAAATATATTTATTTTTCCTATAAAAATAATAGAATGTAAGAATTAATGGTTATGAGGAAGTAATCCTGAAAGAGCCTTTAATGATTTCAGATTAGTATTTACTAGTTAAATTTTCGTCTTATCAGAAAAACTACTACATTTTATTTCTTTTTCTTTTTTTTATTATTTGTCCATTTTAAAATATTTTGTAAAAATCTATCTGTGAAGAGAGAAGCTCCATGATAGTTTTTCGATGAGATATTCCTGTTAATTTTTTATATGAATGTAAACCTGAAAGTCCGATGACAATGTGAGCTGCAGCTCTAAAAATTCATTTTGATTAATTAGAATACCATTAAAAATTTTTTTTTTCTGCAAAAGTAATTTTTTCCTGACGAAAGTTCACTTTCTTGTTCATTCTTAAATTCGGGTAATTTGGAATTATTTGAGTTTAAACTTTCATCAAAAAGCAGAGTACATAGCATGATTGAAAGTCTTTAAAAACGGCTAATTTTTAACAGCTCTTATATGAGGTCCTTAAAAAGGATAATTTTTTGTCCCAAGTAATTATTTTTCTTATTGAAGAAATACATAACATGTCACTACATTGCAAAACTGTTGTATGCAAAAATAAACTTGTTTTTAGCATATCACAGTTCTAATAATTTTATTCATTAAGTTATGCTATGATAATTATTAAAAAAAAAAGAATTGGGGGGGGGATAAAAACATTTTTAAAGAAACATAAGTTTGAAGGAGTTGAAGTGAGTGCACATATTTTTATACACATTTTTCAAGTTTCTATAATGACTTGTTGATTCATCACCACTATTATTTAGATATATTAACTATTGAAATATAATTTTGTTGACCACAAATTTTTAATGAGCATTTTTATTTCAAAACTTTTTATAGTACTGTCTAGGAAATAAGGAATAATGATGTTAATACAACCTCTCTTAGTTCCTTGATTGGATCTTTTTTGTTATTTGTAGAAATAATTGGATTTTTTCAAGGAATATAACAATAGAGTGAAATCATAATTGATACAAAAAATTTCGTTTTGTTATAAGCTGTGAAATAACATATATTCTTTTAAGTTTTTGTATATTAATTTGTTTTTGGTAATATTTAAATTTAATGTTTATTTGCGAATTTTAGAAATATATATTTATTTATATGTTTTCAGACATTTGATGCTGTTATTGAAGCAATGAATAATAATTTACCAGTTGATTTATCAAATGTGCCTCCTCCACCTCCAGGTATATAGTAGATGTATACTGATTCCATTCGGTATATTTTATTTGGTATAATTGAATTATAAAATTAAGAGTTCTATTTTAGAAATTAATTATTTTTTTGTTGTGTGGGTATCTGCTATTCTGTTTTAGTTTTTTTTTTTCATTTTATTTGATACTGTTATTATATTTTAACACTGCTGTTATATTGACCATATCTTTTTATTTCTTATATTATAAATTGGCAGAACTGTGTTTAGTGACATACTTAGTATGTCATTATAGCACAACAATTTCATAGCAAAATTATGTTAAAGTGAAGTAATCTAAAGTTGTGAAAACAGTGTACCTATGATGAAGTAGTCATGTCATGAAGTAATCATCTAAGAATCTAGGTACTCTTAGTAAAATGAATGGGAAGAGTCATCATTAAAAACATTGACTAATAGGGATGAAAAAAGGTGAAAATGTTGAATCTTCACATCAGGGATAGCGATATTTGAATTTTTCATTTTGTGTTACTAGTGCTGAGCACTTCAAGGATACATTACTGTTGTTTCTCAAATAAAATAATTCCAGAATATTATTTTTGTTTTTTTCTTAACAATATCTTCAATTTGCCTAACTTATGACTTAACTTGCCTTAACTTTCTTACGAAATTTTATGAATTTATATTCATCTTAAATCATCACTTTTCTTTACTTGTTTTATAGGTATGAATTGGTTTTCAAAAATCAGGAAGTGTGACTTTACTACCAAAAATAACTAAACTTTCTTCCAAAATTATGCAGCTTATCTAATAAGAATGGTGTATCAGTATTTGTTGTGAAAACTAGTAAAAGTTTGTTGTTTAGTGCCATTGGACATGCGGCCCAAAAAAAGTTTTAAAAGTAATTTTAACTATTTTGAGTAGGAAATCTATGTTTCAAGGTTATCATTTTTTCTATAAAAATCACTTACCATCATATATCTGAAAAATCATTATTGTATACTATTTAAGAAATTAAAGCTGGCCAGAATTAGTCCTATTTAGCTGAATGGTTAAGTACAAGACCTTCTATTATTCATAGTCAGTCGATGCATTCTTTGATTTAAATTCTTATGGAAATTAGCTTCTGTTAAACACAGTATAAGAATATCTAGAGGTAGTAGGTCGTATATTTGTCCTGTTTACAAGATGGCACAAAACTGCTATGCTAATCACTAATCCTTTAGAATGCTCCTCGAAAGAGGGTTGTATTCGGGAGCATCAATATATAAACCTCATGCCAGGGCACCAAAATAAAAAATTTTGCTGTGCATTTGTAAATTTATGAAAGTCTGTATTCTTAACTCGTGATTGCATATATTATTTTCAAGATAATTCAGGAAGATTTTTTATTTGGTATATGAACTTGAAATCTTATACTATCCCAATCACATATATGAATTACACTGTTGATGATATATATCTCTTTCAACCTCTTTGAATTTTATTATAATCCATCTCAAAAGTAATCTCTTTTGCTCACTTAAAGAGACATTTTATTCTTGATCTAACTCCAGTTAGTTAATCCTTGCAGTAGTGATAATTCTAAACTACATAGTGTTTGATTGGTGGACTTTTTACATTATAAGGAGACTGTGATGTGTTTTCTGAACTTAAACCCTATTGAGTATATTTGAAATATTGTAGGAAGGTTTATTGCTGCACTTTACCCATTCCATATAATGCTTCAGCTTTAGAAACATCAAAAATGTGTTGGCAATCCATTAGGCTTTGTTACTGAGTTAATATATTGCATCATTTTGAGCATGGAGCATGGCAGCTGTGCTTCTGTAACTGTTCAAAGTGATTCCACTCTATACTGAATCTGATCATGCACTGTATTCAGGTGCATTATTTTTAATATCTTTTCACTTTGTGTATTATTATGAGGAAAAATAAGTCTGTTGTTTCTCTTTTGTACCTAATTTATAAAGCACTGTGTAATATTTTTTTAAAAACATATTTCATTAAATTTCAATATATAAAAATTTCTCTCTCGTAATATTTTTGATTTTCTCCCTTATTTTTGGAAATTAATGTAGTTATGATGGTGATCAAATACAAATACCATTTGAAATGCATTTTAGATGTTTTATCCATGTATGTTGTCATTTTATTCTAAGTGGACATTCTTTTAAAAAAAATCATATTCCATAGTTTTAGAAATTAATATATTTATCCCAAAAAGTCATCGCTAGTTACAGTGCTCAGAAGATAGCTTATGACCACTTTACTGTCCACTGGCATTGGCTTCAGTTTTTTGTCATTATTTGAGTGTAATTTTGTTATATAATGCTATAAGTAGGTAATAATTATTGATAGGTATTAATTAATTCATATTTGATTTTAATCAGTTTTTGATTGTTCCAGTAATGTCAATTATGACTCCTAAAGCTAGTTCTGAAAGAGTAGCTCATGATGAAGTTCAAACTTCATCAGACATGGAAAAAGCTGCTTTGGCTGCTGCAAATGGTAAACTATCATATTTTTTATTCTTTTTTTTTTTTAAATGTAGTCTGACTTTTCATGATATGTTATAAGTGTTAACTGATGAAAATTTTGAAGGATTCATTAATTTAGAAAGTGTTAAGAATCAAATTTTACCTATAAAATTGTTTCTAGACAATTTATGTTTGATATAACCTATTTGAAATCTAGATCAGTAAGTCAACTGTATATAATGGTTTTTTTCTACTCTTACCTATTGGATGAAGCTATGCATTTTTATAATAAGGTGAAATTTTCAATTCACATAATAATTCTTGTGACATTTAAAAAGATGAAGAGCGTAAAACTTTGCCAAAAAAACGTATAAAGTTTTGTTTCTATTTAATGATAATTCAAGCAGTTTTTTGTGTGTGTCTAATCTTCCAAACATTAAATAACTTAATAATAATAGTAACAAAATTCTTTATTACTGTTATTGAAATTCATGTGTATGGCAGTCAAGTTGCTTACAAACTACTGAATGTTTGATGTTCTTGGTTCTAGGAATATATTTGGAGCTATAATTCGCAATATTTTTCTGTTTTATTTTAATCATTATCTTTTAGGTTAGTAATATAAAACGCTTATTTTTTATGTATTCTATCATTACTGTATTTTATTTATGATATATTGATAGAAACATACTGATTTAATTTTTTAGTTGATTTAAAAAATTTGCATCAAAATTTAAACATGAATGAAGCTTTCTGTAGTTTTTAATCTTACTACATAATATTTTAGGTATTGTTAGTTTTGAAAAATGCAAATTGTGAAATAGTAAAATTTTTACGTGACAATAAATATGGCATTCTAAAATGTCAGAACCCAAACAATCGTGCACATATCTATCTCTCTTCAGTATATGCAAAAGTTACAAATTTTGCATAATTGATGGATACCATCTACTTTTTTTTACAGGTGTATAATATATTTTCTATTTATAAATACTTTGCTTGGGAGACAAGATTTAATAGCATATATGATATCACAGTTGACTAATTATTAAATTCTGGATGAGTCAGTCAATACTAATTTAATATTCATTTTGTTTTCTTTAATTTTTCTCTCTCTCATATAATTTAAAAATTGATTGTAAGAATTTTTTTGACAAGCAATTATAGTTTGCAGGTAAATGAAATAGAAATCTTTTATATTTTTTATAATTCAGTAAATTAACTATCACTGAAATGAGGAAATTAAATAATCCTTATTATTTAATTATTTAGTGATATTTATTCATTCATTAATTTCTTTGTTAAGTTAATATTTTTTGAACATATTTAAAATAATTCCCTCAGAGTTAAAAATCATTATCCTCTTTGCTGTATCTTTATGTAAAAACACAATTTCGAACATTTAATTAAGAAAATTCTAGTATGATAATGTGTTAGGCTTTATTAGTGTGTTTTTGTTTATTTTGATTGTATCATCTATTGCATTACCAAAGAATATTCATCAACCTGTCATTCTTATAGCATCTCTTTATTGCACTAATTTCCCCTCTTTTTGTTCTAATGAATAGTTTTTGCATGCTTTATCAAGAAATTTCAGCCATCGCACGATTCCGAATATTAGGATTTTTTTATATGCTGCATAAATATGCTTCTCTTAATCTTCTCCATTTAAAGAAGACAAGTCAATAGATATATTTTCTGTCATCCCTTCAAATGGTCAAATCTAGAACTTGATGCAGTAGAACAATTTTGGTACCAAAATTGTAAGATGAATTTCTGACACATGCCTTTTTGCAAAAATGGCATTTGAATACCCAGGAATAGACAGACTAACATACGGAATATTTCAATAGAGCTGGAATTTTAACATTTGACACACACACAGACACAAACTTTTGATGATTTAGACTACAAAAAGTTTTAACCAATTTTTATTTATCATGTTTATATAGATTTAGATGGACAGATAGACTTCTTTTAGATAGATATCATTCAAAATTTGATTTAAATTAATGATTATAATGTAATGATTACTTAACAAACTCCATTCTAATTTTTCCATTTATGAGTTTATTATGCTCTCAGACAGGTGGATGTAATTCCGAACACGGATGCTTTTCCATGCTGAATATGGAAAAGCAACCATGAATATATTTGCTAAAATCTGAATCTAATAAATTTTTTTAAAGGCTGCAGTTTTCCCCGCTTATAATTCATATAATATCAAGTAAAAATTGTTTATTCCAAATATTGTGTGATCACTTTAAATACTCTTGTATAGCTTTTTCAACCAAATAAGTTTGAATTTCATTTTCTTATTAACTTTTACTGTTGTAATATTTTTTTAGTTTTGAAATTTTATTATTATAATTTTACTATAAAAATAATTTAAGATTTGTTTATAGCTTTGAGATAATTAAAATAGTTTCAAAATTGTACATAAAAACTTGATGTTTAATATTTTTATTATAAAAAATTCTTATGAAACTTACTAAACTTTTTACTTAATGAACAATTGTTGCTACCCGAAAATAAAATTCCCTTCTTTTTTAGTAAAGCTTAATAATTTCATTAATTTAAAATGTCTTTATAGTGTTCATGTCTTGCTACTCGGCAATTAAAAAAAAATGTTAAACAGCCTATTTCATCCACTATCAAAACTTATGTTGATTTCTGTTGCAGAATCAGCTAATGTGTCCAATTGTAAATTGATTTGGAACTTTAAAAATATGCCTGTATGTTTTTATAAAAATAATAAAAATTTTATTGTTTGAATAATCATGTTTATTTTAAAGATAAATCTGAATTATAATTTATTATTTTTTCAAAATTTCTGTAAATAAATCCTAATGAAGAGCTCTTTTTTTTCTTTCTATTAATAAACCATATTAATATATTCTCTCTTTCTTTTTTCTTCTCATTAATAAGCCATATTAATAGATTAGAAAATCTCACCAAAGACAGTATACTTCATCTGCTGTCTTTGGTGAGTTTTCGGCTGAAGATTTTAGCAAAAAATTTAATTATCAAAGTACACTGCAGATTTCAGTATGCATGCTTAAAAAATGTGTATCAAATTTGTATAATGAAAAAATTTCTGAAGAAGAGTTAACTCAGTTTATCGATTGGAATAAATTAGTCTCCCCTAGGCATTTTAACGGCATCAATTTTATGAAGATCCAATGATAATTTACAAATTACAGAGGTGTGTCATTTTTTAAAACTAACTTTATTTAAACTTTTGAGGAGGATTGGAAGATAATATAAAATTATTTCACTATTTTTTTCCTTCTAAGATTAATGCAGAACTGACCTTCTCTATGAATTGGCCTGGGTGTAAGAAGCCATTTTGGATCCTAAATTTTTTGGAAAGTAAAAAATATATACATGTTTACTAATGTAAACACATTACTTTAGCATGTTTATCTAATGTGTGATCTTTGCTTTTGCTGCTCATTAGTTCAAGAAAATTACAATTTTTTGATGTGTGGTATAGCTAGTGCTTGACCGAAGATAATTATTGATCTTAATTTGCTGATAGAGCATTCAGCATTTATTATAGTATCTGACAATTGTCACCTTTAGTAATTAACCATTAAAATAATTTAGTTTATATTGCAATATGTTTTGAGCATTATTTACATCCCTTTCATTCAGAATCAAATTATTTGGATTAGGTTTTTCTTCTGCACTGGTATCATAAAACATTACAAAGTTTTTGGAACATTTTTCTAATTCATGTTTTCTAAAGTTTTTTTTTATATCACCGAAGGATTTAAAATACTTTGAAATCTATTTTATAACTGTGCAATATCAGTATCAGTTATAGAAAAAAAAAATAACATTTTAATTCTTCAACCAGGTTTTCTATAATTTCATTTGCTGTTTTAAAATAATATTTTTTGCTTTATTGAATTTGTTTTCTAGGAAAATATTCTGAAAGATTCTAATTATGTGTTATTGCTTTTGCTTCATCTAAAAATGAGTTAAATTTTGTACTTAAATTTTAGATTTTAATTTTATTGACCAAATTAAAAGCCCAATCAAGCAATTATTTTTACTTGAAATAGTTTATTGCTAATGCTGATTCAGAAGAATATTGTAAACCGTATTATTAAACATAAAATTGATGTTATTTCTTGTATTGAATCCAATAGACTTTTAGCTTCAGATACTGCTATATTATTGTTATTTGTGTCAATAAATTGTTTTAGGGCATTGCAAGTTTGTTCAAACTGTATATACACTGCCTTAACTTAATTTTGGCTTCCCAAAGAGTGGTGCAGGTAAGGCACATAAATTGCAAGAGGTTGTAGAGCAATTTTTCTAGATTGTACACCTTTATTTTTCCTTTTCGTATTGCTACTATGTAGTTTTATGCCTGTCCATTACAATCCATAATATTTAAATCAAGCTCACTTAATATTTCCAATAGAGCTTTTGATAGTCCTTCTCCAGGCAAACCAGTTAATTACTTCAACAAACCCTTTAAATAATCATGTGTACTTAATCTTTTTTCTTCAAAATTAATATACCTAATAAAGATTGACGTTAGTTTTTATGGGAAATTTCAGAAGTAGAATCCATTTGGATACTATAATACGTGACTAATTTTGTATCCTCTTTAATTTTATTTAGAACTTCATTTTCTAGTACAGGAATAATTATTTCTTGTGATGTATGTGTTAAATCATGCATAATTTTTTTTTGGAATTTTTAAATTCTTTTATATGATCCATGAGCATAGAGTTGTATTTACTTAATAATTGGATTAAATTTTAAGAATTTCATTATCAGGCCTATTCTTTCATGGTTTCTTCAAAATGGAAGACTATTTCATGCCAAAAATAGAATCACATCTCCAATTCTTTGAAATGGTAATTTAAATAATTCTGTGTCCTTATTTATATTAACTTGATTTTTAAAAAAATCAATAGTTGATCATAAAGTTAATTTCAGTAATTCTATCCAAGCAATAAATGAGTGAAGTAACAAATAGAATGTTCATGATTTTGAATCACAGTTATTAACTTTCTCCAGTTATTATAGACACCTTTAAATCGTGTAGATTTTTCATTTCCTCTGGAAAAATAATGTGCATAAAAACAAAGTGCTGTGATGACTATTTCCCCATTTGGCACTTTTTTTAAAAAAAGTAAGTAGTAGAAGAGGATCTATCTTCAGCATTAGCAAAAACTCCTTTGTGTTGTACAGGTCTGTTTTTAACTTATCAGTTATGATGCTTGGTCATAAACCTGAATCATTTATTTGTACATGATAACATGTGTTGTTATCATTTTCGTTGTTATTTTCTAATTCAAACCTATTTGTATTACATACGATTGTTCAAATATTTTCACAGTTTCAACACTTTCATTGCAGGATTGTGTAGTTTTTGCGAAACCTTTTTTCGCCAGTTAAAACTTTAATTTGTAACTTCTGAAATTGAAGTAATTTCATTGTCAGAAGTACTTCAAATAGTAGAAAACAGATATACTTTTGAAATGTAGCTTTTCTTCTTATTTTCTTTTCTGCTGATTTTCTTGTTTGAAACTAAATCTTGACACCCTTTTCTACGGAATACTTCCTTGGCATGAACATGACTAGATCTTACAATATTAAACATTTTATATTATTATCAAAGTATTATATGTAATTTAACCTAGTGGGTAAGGTAAATAACTGCACTTTATGTTTATAATATGTTGAAAATTAACCCATGTAAGATGGCTCATTTTTTTTGGATATATTGAATTGCAGTGCTTTTCTTTGTTCACACACTGTGCAGGCTGTCTCAAAGGGGCTATTTTTTCAGAAATTATTGGCACTCTAAATTGTACATAAAATATTTTTTGATGATGTAGGACATGTTTTACTTTGAGAAGTAGTTATATTTTTGGATTGTAAGATTTTTCAAGCCCAGAAAATCCATCCTTTGTTCTTCTCTTTGGGCATAAACATTTTAGATAAAGCTATACTTAAATTATTTAGATCATCATTGCTTTGCAAAAGTATTTAAAAGGAGCTTTCATCTGAATGTTTGTGAATAATCATGTGTGAGAAAATAAAATAGACACAAACCAGAAATCATATTATATAATGTTATACTAAAATTTGTAGGTTACATTGATAAAACACAAGAAGACTGAAAGAATAACTGTTGTTAGAGCCATTCTTTCAGCCTGTTAAATATTCGAATTTCCAAAAAATGCTTATTTAAGCAATTTGTTAAAAAGCCAATAATAGTAGTGCTTTTGCAAGATTTTCGTAGCGAAAGACTCTTCATTTGGCCCTTAATTTTTTTTGTTCTTTTAAACATGTGATATGTGGCATGTATGCATACTTACATACATGTATACTTGCAAATAGGTGCACGTATAAAAAATAAACTACCTTCATCATCTTTTATCTGTTTTTCTTATTCCATTGATATTAAGTATTAGATTTCATTGATTAAAGATAGTTTTTGTAATCTAATAAAGAAATGACGATGCTCAAATTTTGATTAATTAGATGCTAATGAGCCTGAAATTTTTGCTGCACCTCCTCCACCTTCTTCAATTCTTGAAGCTCTTCAACAACGACTAGAAAAGTACACTGCTACTAAGCAAGCTGCAGAAACAGAAAACAATAGTGGGAAAGTGAGACGTTTGCAAAGAATAATTAAAGTAAGCCTTTTTTTTTTAACCTTTAGGAAATTTTAATTCAGATCATTAGCATACATTATAGTCATATTTTTATTTTTTACCAACTCATTGCCTTTATATATGAAATAGGTATGAAATAGCATTCATGCCGAACTGCAATCGAATTTAGAAATGCATGTTTCTGACAACTTGCCATGTTTAGGATAATCGCCTTTAAATATTGAAAAGAACTTGTTTATTATTTACTGTTTAAAAAGGATTTTTAAAAATGCTTTTTATTAAGGAATCTGTGTTTAAAAATGAATTTTATAAATTTATAAGTTGTATTTCATAACTTTGCATTCTTTTTTATTATTTGCTACTTCATTCGTTTTCTGAATATTGTAGGGATATTTTATTATTCTTCACATATCTAATTTTTGTATGTTTCATAATCACAATTATTAATTTAAGAAGTCTGACCTTCTGATATTAATTTCTTTGTATTTAAGTAAATGTTTGAATCTTTGTTGAAATCTAATTTTTTGTTTTTATTTTATAGCAATATGAAACTGCTATCAAAGATTATAAAGCTGGGAAAAATATAGATTTTGAAGAGCTTCCAACTCCACCTGGTAATTTTATGATTTTGTGTTGCAGTAAAAGGTTCTTATAAATTTAGATTAATCGCATTTATTTAGAGAAATTTATATAATTCTCGTTTTTTAAAATAGTTTATTATTAGATGTGTAATAAATCTTTGAATATTTGCCTTCATGTTTGTTTTGAAAGAGATATATTAAAATTATAATTCTCCAGTTTAAAATTCCTATTGCTTTGATAATGTTATTTATTTATGAAGTTTGTATACTGTGGTTAAACTATCTAAAATGTTTTTTTAATGCAACTATTTTTCTGTTTGAAATCCTAAAGTTAATTAAAAAAAATGCATTATGGGCCTGTTGAACTTATGAGTATTTTCAAAGGCATATTAATGTAAAAAAGAATGAATCGTTATTTTTGTAATTTTAAATCTGTTTGTTAATACATTCAAAAGTTAGCGTATATAGGAATATTTCCTTTTAGTTTCATACTTTTAAGCATCCAATAATAGTTGCTAATGCTTAAGCATCTAGTAATATCTAGCAATTGTTTATGTAAGATATTATCAACATATTGGCTAGAAATGTCAGATTTTTATGTAAAAATACTATAAATCATGTAATTCAATAAATGAGAATTTTTCATCCGTTTTAGAATGGATTATTAATTAAATACTCACTGTTTTATTGAAAATGAAGTAATTTTATTTCATCCTGGTGCATTTTATAAAGGAAAGCACACTGTTTGTATGAGGGTGTTTTATATGAATTTAAAAAATTATTTGTGATTGTATATTGCCTATAATAGTTAGTCTGTTCATTTAAAGTTATTTAATAATTATTGTAACAATGAGTAAATTTTACAGCATAATGTTAATTGCAAAACTCTTTAAATGTCCTCTATGTTTTTCAGGATTTGCTCCTATTCCTGTTCCTAGTACAAAACCGTCTGTGATAACACCTGCTGGGGAAAGAGCTGGAAAATCTCCTAAAGAACAGAATCAAATTAGCAACAATCATAATAAAAGTCCTAATCAATCTAATGTAAATACAAATAATCCTGCTGTGAAAAAACCTAAAGGTAAAGCTGCATTAAATTTTTTCTGCTACCTTTTTGGATCATGTAAAAGGTTGAATTAATAATAAATGTTAAAATTAAGAATTATTTTCCATATTCTTAGGTATTTCAACAATAAATTTAGCAGTTTCATTGTAAAAGAGCAAATACATTAATTTAAAAATTTAAAAAGTTGAATTAGATAGCAGAAATTATATTTGCTTCATGGTTCTTGAATTTCACTCTTTCACACAACAAAAGAAAAAGATTGAAAATAATATCAATGAACTAATATTGGCTGCCATTTGTGTGTAGAAAGAGTGGAGAATTGAGGACAATATTTTTGAAAATTTTTCCGTTTCATTATTCCAAGTTTCAATATTGATTCTAATGGCAGTATTTTATTACTAAAAGCAAATGTGAAGCTGTTTTGACCTTTATATTACATTTCTGAAAAATTAAAATTTTGCTTTTGAGATATGGAATAACAAATAAATGGGGAAATGCTTTGCTTTGTTTGTTCCATTTAAATGCTTTATATTGAACCATTGAGATAGCTTTTATCACCCATTTTTGACCCTTGTCATATTACTGTTATTAGAAATAAACTTATCCGTCATTCAAAGTGCAGTTATTGTAACAAGAGAGTAAAACTAATGAGGTGATTTGAGGTTAATAGATATATGTCAATAGGAAAGTAAAGTCCTGATAATCAGTTTGTAATTTACAGTTCATTTGTTATTAAAAAGTGAATTATTTGAATATTTTCTCTTTTTTGATGCACATGATTGTAGTTTTATTAGTGCAGCATGCTGCAGTATGAGGAGTATCAGTTAAAATAATGAAACTACAATTTTAAAGAAATATCCGGAATTTTAAGTAAAAATTATTTTTAAAAGAGCAGTAGACAGTTTTGAAAATTGACAATTTGGTTGGCTATTTTTATTGTTTTTATTATATGATTGCCATACTGCTTAGATTAATTGAAATATGGTGTCGTTGTCAGCAAACACATGAAAACATAACTCTGGCACAATTCATTCTCCATTAAAAGAGTATCATTTGAAAAAAAGTAAGGTCATTTAAAACTTGTAATGATTAAAAAAAAAAAAAAAACCCAGCTATATTGAAAAAGGATGTAACTTCAAATTTTCCATTGACAACATTTTTTTTGTTCCCAAATTTCAAAACTTCTTTACAGTTTATGTTCATATATCAGATTTCATTTCTTTAGTTGTATCCATTCTCAGAACAAATAAAAGTTCAAATCTGTTGCTAAAATGAAATTATAGATTCTTGTTCATATCTTGAAAAATAACAAAATTATTACTTTTTTTATAGTAATATGGAGTATTTAAGCATTAATCCACATGATTAGATAATGATCTAGAACAATACATTTATTGTTTTTTTTTCTAGTCTCTTTGGAGGGGGGAAAAAGCAACATTTGCGAAGCATTTTTTGTATAGCAATAACTTTTCTTTAATATATACATATTTTCTTTATAAAGTAGATACATGTGCTTTTTAATATAATGTTCTTTTAAGAAAACTCTTGAATTAAAATAAGTTGGCATCTTTTTGATATGATCAGTCATTTATTTAATATTCAAAAAGGGAGTTTAAAAAGCAATTTAACTTTGATTAAAAATCAAAAATCAAATTTATAAATTATTAATCTCACTCACTTCATTATGAATATTAATTGAAAATAAAATTAATGATTTATTTTAATTGAATTTTTCTACTTCCAGAAATTTTCCTTAATATCTGGAAATAATGTATTTTTAAAAATAAATTTTAGTGCTTTAAATTGATCAAGTTTAAAGTTAACAAAATGTTAATTGCTATTAAAATTAAAGAGAGATTAATTTTTCTTTAAATACAATCTTCCTTAGCGGTTCATTGATGGCTTTAAGTTTAATACAACCTTTATTTAAGGAAATACTTAAGAAGTCTTTGGAGCTTTTAGGCTTTTAATGCATTCATAAATGCTTTTTAACTGATAAATTTATTGCTCATAATTTTTGTCTTGTATTAAAAATACCAATTTCCTTGTGAGATGAACTGTTCTGTATAAAAGTGGAATTTTTTTCATTCCTCATAGTGTAATTTTTAATTGAACTAAAATTTATTCTGGCCTAATTTTGACATAATGTGTTTATTATAATATTGAAAGTTGTTTTTTTAAGAAAAATTTTAAATTAATAAATATTTCAATTTGTAGACCAATTCCTTAAAAGCTTATAGACTTTTCTATTCAAATTGGACCCTCCCATTTTACTGCCATAATAATGATTAGTGTAAAACAAATTTAATGCTGTGTCATCTAATAATAATAAGTTCTTTGAGGGATTATGATGATATCTGATTTCATTTTAAACAGAATGCTGGATATATATAATTCTACTGTATACTGGAATTTTATATAGTAATTTCATGCAATTAATTTATAATGGAATAGCTTGTTCAAATTTTGTTCAGTAGCCTGATATATCTGATGTTGCTTTGGACTTCAGCCCTTTCATATATAATATTTTAATATAAAATTTGCCTTTGGATAAAATATTATGGAGTATAAAATCCTTTTATTTGCCTGAGATGTTTTAAATTAAAATCAGAATTTCAATTAAATCTGATGATTTTTAAAATTTCTGATAGCAATAATAGTACTGAAAATTTTGTTCTCAAATGCTGAAGTATAAGAAAGGTTTTAAGACAATTTTGAGATTGTTAATTAAATAGATAATTTTTTATTTATAAAAAACAGAATAAACCAAATCGTTTGTTGTTAATGATACAAAATATTTATAGTCTTTAAAAATTTTCATTTTAGAACTTTGTTATTGTGTTCCAACAATAGATTTTTTTACATGTTTTTCATTAAAGGAAAAGAAATAATTTACTTGTATTTTCGATTTACTTTCATTGTTTTCATTTGAGTTATTTATTTATGATTATTTGAAGACATCATGAAATCACTGTTTTAAAACCAATAAAGTTGTAGAAAAAATATGTATTAAAATAGAGAAATTTTTAAAAATGGTGATAGAATTATTCATAGTCTTACTGTTCCCAAGTAATGGAATACCCATATGTATTATCTTATTTCAAATTCTTGTCAACAGAAGAAAAAATTGAGCAGAGGGGAAATTAATTTTGATGAAAAAGCAAAATCTTAAATTTTAAGATTGTATAAAAATACTTTTTTCAGGATAATTTCATCCATAATTACTATAGGAAAAAGACAATATTTTTTAAATTTTCTAATTGAATATTCAATTAATTCTTTGGAAAATCTATCTGTTGTTTCAAATAAATGTGCAAAATTTGGCTGAATTATACCCAACTGCTTTGGACAGATATGAATATGGAACATATACATACATATATATGTATACACATAGCCACAAATTACTTTTATTTATTTTAAAATTGAAATGAATAATCTTGGGGTGGGGAGAAATTAATAGCATTTAGTGAGATTCATATGTATTAATAGAATAAATGCTTTCCTGTATTCCTTAAAATATGTGTTTACTAAAGAAAAGTGAATCTCCTTAATATATATATATAATACAGTTTTGTAAAATTTATTTGAGAGGAAAGAAAACATTTATATTATGATCGATTTTTATGTTTAGTTCAAAGAACAAATACATCAACTGTTGGAGAAAAACAGCTGGACTATTTATTAGAAAGACAAAAGCTATTTCGTCAGGCAGCTTTAACAGCTAAGCAGAATGGAGATATTCAGCAGGCTAAAGAATATTTACGCATGGCGAAGGTAGGATATTTATAAAACATTTTATTGTTTGATACAGTGTTATTATTGTAACAGTATGAAATTTATAGGTGTAAAATTTTATTTTAATACCAGTATTTGAATATTACTCAAATCCCTGCTGCATCTACTAATGTTTTCTAGGGATTTGACTCCATGATAGAGGCCACTAAATGTGGATTGCCAATTGATGCTACTACAGTAAGTGAGATTTTTTTTTTATTACATGTTAGTATTAAAACTTAAAATTGTATTTTATCCTTTTCAAATTTATTCCATCAAACTATTTAATAATTTTTTTTATTTTCTTTTATAAGTATATTTATTTGGCATATGTGGATTTTTATTTATAAATTACTTGTTATCTTTACTTCTGAAATCAGAATGTGTTTTTTTTTTCCTTAAATTTATGCTCATTTTTTTGTTCAGCAGTCAGTTTTATTAGGAAGTTTTCAGAAATTCAATTTCTTTTTAAATTAAGAATTGCATGTTTTATTTTAATTTATAAAATTAAAATTCTTTATTTAGCCCCAACAAAAATTTAATTTCAAATAATCAGAATGAAGATTTCTATATTGCAACTAGCATGGGTACATGGAAAAACTAAGCATTGAAAAATTCGAATCTCCGATTTCAAATATTTAATAAAAAAATTTTTTATTTAGTGTTTCTTTTTGCCATTTTGGTTTCATTTTATTTTCTGTTTCACTAATGATACAGGTAATTTTACCTCCATTATTATTATCTGCTACTAGATTTTTCATAACTACAGTCAGTTTTATTACAGAAATAGAAAAGGGAGAAACTTTCAACTGAATTTTAAGTTAATTGTTTTGTTTGAGCAGTGCCATTAATTACAAATCTATTATAAACATTTTTTGCATTAAGCATATATTTATTAAAAGCAATCCTGAAATCAAAGTGTCCGATTAATAAGCTTTGTATAGAAAGATGCCATTTCAAAATATCTGTATTTAGTTTATTTTTTATTTTTTTTATTTAGTGAGCAGAACTTATTAATAATACCTTTAGGATATAAATTTGTGTTTTGTATTATCATTGGTGTATCTTGTGTAATAAGATAATTTAAGTGTTATTTGTTTATGTATTTTATATAGATCCCAACACCACCACAAATGGAATCATCGGATTTTGTAATTGTTGATGTTTCAGAATGTACACCAGATGAGAATTGTAGCCAAGAAGAACTGCATGAGAATTTAGAAAAGGATTTACGCCATCAAATTGAAGTAATAATGAATGGAGGGAGAGTAAATTTTTCACTACATTAATTTGTTTGGTTCTTGTTCTTATATTGGTTTTTACTTACAATTTTTTTTATTCTTATTTCTGATATCTTTGCAATCAAGCAAACAATTTAAGCTAACATAATTTGATTTTCATGCTAATTTCCACACTCCCACAGAGGTTAATTATTTTTACTATTTTGTGGATTTTGGATGTTTTTATCTTATGCGTATTATCTTGATTGCTTCTTTGTACAGGTAAAATGTCATATCGCTAAAGAGTACAAGACTGCTGTTTTCAAGATATAAAGTGAACACATTGCATTCTTGAACTTTTGTTGATGCTTCTGTGAAAAGATAAAATTAATACTTTAGTTTACTTCTAACATTCACATTTATCTCATTTGAACTTTTTATTTTTGTAATTTTAAAGGCACTTGCTTCTCAGTTTGTCGAATATTTAAGTTGTTGTGCCTTTTCTCTTAACAATAATATTGTCTGGAGGTTAAGAATAATTTGATTCAACCCCTACGTGAACCTACTACATACTTGTATTTCAGATGTCTGATATTGACGATAAGGATTGTAGTTTAATATTGTTAGTTAAAGAATAATTTAAGCTTTTGTACTGCAGCTTTTCTCTTTTTTCCTGTTACTGACAAAACAAATATACTTCCTTTTTTCCTTAAATCTAAAAGTTCTTAGATCTTCTGATTGTTATTTTATTAAAAGAGCACTTCAAATGCAGAGTTTTTATTCGATTGTATTATTGTTGATTCATTAATTGTTTTTGTTAATTAGCTATTAAATATGAAAAACATATTTAAAATATTGTCAAATTTTTCATAAAGCTGAGTGTTTTTATATTCTAGAAATTTTGAAGAAGTTTTTTTATTTCCAAAAATGTTTATTATTTCTTTCATATCATATAATTTTATCCCCGTTTCGCGTGTCATAGAAATTTCTATAAATTATTTAATTTTTCTGTTAAAAATTCTTTTTGTGTTTTTTTTTTGTTTGTTTTTGATGGCTTGTGCCACTTACATTGAACCACTCTAATAAAGGTCAAATACTGTTTTATTTGCTATTATGTTATATTGAAATCCTAGCCAAATCCTTAAAAAATATATCATCAGAATATTTGATTAAAATATTACAGCATACTTAATATCATTAAAACTAATTAAAAATGGCTTATTATTTATGGTCCTTATATAAGGGCCTTAAAAATGCTTACTTTTTACACAGGTGCTTATTTTTCTTTCTAAAGATGAAATAAAATTTTCTAAAAGTTAGTTTTGTCATAATATAGGAATAAATTTTCTTTACTTTGCCTCATCTTTCAATGAAAAGTATTGATCGTAAAGAAGGAAGTGATGCTGGTTCATTTGCATTAATGAGTCCAAAAGTTGAAAAAAAAAAAAGTATCTCTTATTTGGTAATAGTATGCATGCACGGAGAAGAAATGTCTCTTTTGTTGATCTAACTTTTTATTTTCTATGACTTTCATTGTAAGCAAAAACAAAATCTTGTCATGAATAATTTTATGCTTCAGTCCAAAATACATGTATAAATTTGGTTTAGCTGTGATTTAAGCTCACTGTTTTTTGCTTGTTTGTTGTTGTTTGTTTGTTTCATAGTTAAGGTTGACGGCTGGCAAAAATAAATATAAAGTGAAATGCACATGGTTACTCCAAAGAATTTGACATTTCTAATTTGGGAGAAACAACAGGAAAAGTTGAAGAGAAGAATTTTTGGAATCTTCTAAGCTTAAAAAAATTATCTCTTTCATTCTGCAATCATATATGGTTAGAAAATGCACCAGTGAACCTATTTACCTTTGAAATCTGGGAAGATGTGATACATTATGTAAATTTCGTTCAAAGTGGTCTGTCTGTAAATCATTTTTCACTTTTTTCCAAGTTACTAGAAATAAATTAATACCTGTGAAATTCGTTTCCTCCTACCTCTTACCTCTGCATTGCAGATCGTATTAAGTTATTTCATCAAATATATCAGAATTATGGCCCACTATTGATTTTTTTTTTTGCGGCTGATGTTTATAAGTTAGTGAAGCAATGTTTGCATTTTTTAAAAAGTTTTGAAAGAAAATTTCTTAGCTGAAATTTCACCAATAAATAGCTTATGTAAATTTAATTTTTCTGAGAATGAATCCTATTCTGCAATTGATAAACTCAGCGTAGGTATAAGAGGAGATAATTTTTACGACTTTTATTTTGCCAATAATTTATCTGCTTTTTTTTAGCATGCCTGTCAAAAATTGTTTTAAAAATACTGGCACACACAATAATTAAATCTTCAATAGATTATACTTTAGTAAAAAATTCAGTATGTATTCACCCTGTATATATGGCAGAGAAAGCTAGTAAGTGTGAAAACAAAACAAAATGTAATGGATTCTTTTGTACTTGCATCAGAAAAGACAAGTAGATTCAGATGAATGTGATGCTATTCCAACAGAGTATATGGATTTCATGGAAAATGTTGCCAAACATCCTATTCTTTTCCAAGAATTTTAATGTCAGAAAATAATAATGAAGGATTTTTTTAATCCTTTTTTTTAAAGGCAATAAAGTTACAAAACTGTGAAAAGTTTTGAAAATTATTTTCATTCTTTCTCATGGACTCATTATTAATAAAAATATTGAAGTGGAAAACTTGAATGAAACATCATATACTTCACAACATTTATTCCAACATGACCTAGAACAGTTTAGAAGAATCCACTCAATAAACATTACTAAAGAATTGAATAAGAGCATCAGCTACTCACTCAAAATATGTATTTTTAGAGGAACAAAGAACTAAAGAAATTTTTGCCAATTACAGAAAGAAAAAAAAAAACATTAGGATCTGATTCATCTGTCTTTTTATGGAAAATAAAATTTTCCTAAAAATTCAAATTGCTGAAATTGAATGTAATGTTGATGTACTTACTCAACAAGCTGAACAAATCAGAGACTGTTCTCTGCTAAAAAATCTAATGAATTGCAAAAAATTATCAGTGAGAAAATTGGGACAGTTGAAAGAGAGTAAAATTTCTATTGCTTACGTTCTGAACTTTCCCCCCCCCCCCTATTATGAAATTGAAATGCTAAAAAAGTGACAATGACATATTTTTCTTCTTAATACAGACTGTAATGTAAATAAAGGGTTTCAAATATGGATTGAAAGTGCTGGTATTAGATTTTAATGAGAATTTTTTTTAAAGTAACAGCATTAATGTTTATGGAAAATATGTTGAAGTTGCTGGTGCTATTCTGTATTTCTACTTTTTTTAAAACTTATTAGGTTTTTTTTTTTGGTTGACTTATTGAATTTTATGATAATTTAGCTCTATAATCAAAACTACTAAGCTAATGCTTTTCCTTAATTTGTGCTTAAAAGTGCTTATAAACTGCTTATTTTTAATATAGAACTTCACTACTCATTCTGTATTGAGGCCTGTTGGTTTTAAATTCTAATTTTTTAAAAACTGGAATCATTAAGAGGTTGTCAATTCAAGTTACAGATAAAAGGTATAGATGGACATATCTTCATCATAAATTAAGGTATCTTTCTGTCCATTTGTGAGGAGGAAGACAGACAAAAATGTAATAAAGCTTCTCTTTCAGTACAATTGTGAACAATTTTATACGTGTTAAAATTAATTATTCTCCACCATTCCTGTTTGTAAAAACTGAAACTTTGATAGCATTTCGTATTTTTCTTTTTAAAATTTTTTTATAAAGTGAGGGGAAAGAACAAAAATAAATATCAGGCAAATTATTTGTCTTTAAATACTTTATAATAATTGAATAAAACAACCTTTTTGCTAAATAATTTTTAAGACTATGTATTTTGTACTGAGATGCACTTAAACTTTTCAGAATTCCAACATTTGATTGTTATATTTATTACCAAAAATATTTCCATTTAAAAATTAATGTGTATCAATGCTCTTGCACATCATCACTTTTTATTTATTTATTTATTCTGATAATGCATTTCGAGTTAAAACATTTAAGCTGTGTAAAGTAGGGTAGAATTGGGATGAATGGGACAGCTGCATTTATGTCCGAATAAAACATTAGAATATATTTCTAGTTTCTCCATTTGAAAAAGCAGCTAATTATTGATCCTAATTGTTACATCATCTATAATATCAGTCATGTTTAAAACATAAAAATATGATTTCTTTGCTCCAGAAGTTAATATAAATTCCTATTTTCTCGATTTTTTTTCAGTCTAATTGCATGCAAAATAAAAATATTTTAAATGTATAATGAACTTAAAGATATAGTGTTTATAAACTAACAGTCAAATTAAGTTTAAGCATTGTATGCTTTATGGGATATGAATTTTAAAAGAAATTCTATAAGGGATGGAAAGAGTCAACATCAATTAGGGAGGAATGAGACATGCTAAGTTTCATTTCAGGCCATTTTCTAATAAGCTAAAAATACTACTTTAAAATTTTTTTTACTGTTTAATAAAATAAGTTGTTTAGGTGCTATGCTGCAATAGCAAATTGTTGATTTTATATTTGGCTTGTCCAAAAGCATAAATCTTTGAATGGAAAAGATATAAATATTTATTAATTTTGATTTTTTCAAGCCTTGTTCCATTTCTTCTTCATATGAGTCATATAAGGGAGGTGTGAGGTAAAAATGTTACAACTTTTAACTATTCAAATAAAATTGTATTTTGCTGCTATTGTATTTTTAAAAATAAATTAAGGAAAATACCATTGAATTTTCATAATATGCACTCGTAAGTCTAAATTAATGGATTTAAAAAAAAGTGAAATCTGTCCCTCTCTTCTGTATGAATATATTATTATTATACTTAACACAAATAATGTCATGTTATATTTATGAATGTATTTTTTTGTAGGTGTGCACTAGGAACAAAGAACATTTCCTTCGTCTTGGAGATGTATCCTCTGCCTCAAAGTAATTATTATGTCCTTTTTTTTCAACAGTTTTTAAAAATTAATTTATTAATTTCAATGTAGATTAATTTATCAATGTTAGAATGACCAACGTTTGATGGCGACCCACCCCCTGCGCCAAAGCAATTCTACTCTGTTTGAGGTATTGGAAAATGAAAGAACCAAGAAGATAATTAAGAAACTAATTTGAAATGGCGTCCTGAGCCGATATAAGTGATTTAAAATTCGTCAATATGGTTGTGAAAATTACCATTATACTGCTCATCGTTTTAATCGAATATGATATCTTCTCAGTAAGTTTATTAAATTCCTGCAGAGCATCGTTTTCTTTGATGCTGGGTGAGCTTTGATTGATTGAAAGGATCCGATTCTAGTAGAGATGGGCGTGGCTTAGTTAGGAGCGGCGAATCAGGAGCCGCTCTTCGGAGCGGATTGCTCCTCGGAGTGGATGTTTCACTCAGTTGAGCTCCTCGTTATTTCTTCTTTCTCCTCATAGATGGCCCTGGTGGTTTACATTTTATGCTGTTTCGCTTTCGGAGATCATTGTCTCTTCTTCCTGAGACTTAAAAAAAAAAATCATCTTGAAGGACGGGATTAAGTTATTCCGCTTCTTTATCTTTAGTATCAGTTCAGGAAATTGAATCGTATCTGTTTATAATCTCCAATATGTCTGATTTAATTTTCTTCAGAAAAGGTTTCTGAATTATTGCGGAATCTAATTTTCTAACCTCTGACTTTTAATCATCTTGCAGAAATCTGATTCTTCACCGCTCGTTGAGTAGGAAAGACCGAAACTAGGTGTAATAGTTTTTTGGTAAATGTTTTAATTTAAAAATTATTTGCGATTCCTTGATGGTAGCTATTTTTAACAGCTAAGCTATTCATTTTTGATATGCATATAAAAAAATTCAAGAATTTTTATTTTATTTTGGTGTTAAAAATATTTTTTATGAGCTTCTCTGCTGCTACAACATCGGATATGGGACAAGTTGTAATAGTAAAAATAAAAGTATTGAGAACTATTTATCATTCTTTTATTAATTAAAGTACATCAAGGCATATGATATTTATTATCACTTGCTATAGTGGTAATAAATATCAAGTTGTTTATAGTAAAATAAAGATACAATTATTTAATCAATTCGTAAAAGGTAATCAGAATTGCAGTTACTTCGAGCATATGATAGACTTCTTTGAATCTCACATATTTTGTAAACTTTGAGCCATTCTCTGTTAACAGAATTGCAGGCTACAGGGTATTGTTTCTAATGTCTTCGCTTTGAGGCTGGAGTGTTCCTGGTTCGAAACCCAATTTCAATGAAAAACCACTGTATAAGCGGATTTGGTGTACGCGAATTTTGTCAGG
Organism: Argiope trifasciata; assembly: GCA_026543055.1. Taxonomy (NCBI): domain Eukaryota; kingdom Metazoa; phylum Arthropoda; class Arachnida; order Araneae; family Araneidae; genus Argiope; species Argiope trifasciata. The sequence continues at coordinate 1,243,556 of JAPMOQ010061359.1, forward strand.
CATTAATATCGTCTTCTGAGCATTGTTTAAAATTAGGTATTCCTTCTAATTATGCTTTGAAATTCATGTTAATCCAGTATACGCCATTGCTGTACGGATCTCCGTAAGTTTAAGCAAAATCATTCTTCTTTTTCTGAATCTGTTTCTTCAAATTTTCTTCAGGCTTTTTTCTTTTGTTTTCTCTTTTGAATTTTTTCTCAAACCTTTTCCTTTCTTTTATTCTTTCTTCTTGTTTTTATTTCTTATTAATTATACTGTCGTTTCTTTTTTCAATACTTCTTTGCCTGGTGGGTGATTTAAGAATTTTATTTTTTTATTATTATTGAGTGAGGCTGTGTTAGACTGATTTAGCTCAAGGAACCTTAAGGAGAAATCCTCTTACCCATGACCCGATCAAAATGCAGAAATTTTTACTACATGAATCTAACACAAATGAAAATAAATGTGGCAACTTGTACTCTGTTACTTTTTGCCCTATCCCATAGTTTCGGACATTTCGTTGATTTAAAAAAAATATTGCGATTAGTAAGAAAATTAAAGCACCTTTATAAAACTTTATATACAGAGCAAAGTACATGAGCAAAAATATTTTTAATAATATATATTAATCTACCTTGCATCGAAATTTATGATGTATCCTTTTCTCCATTTACTAGCTAAATCTAAGTAAGTGTTTACTGTTTCTCTCTGTTTTTGCTGAGTACAGATTGTGTTAATACAATAAGGTTCACTATAAGAATCCTATTTAGTAGAAATTTTGATTAAAATTTTAAAAATCCAGTCTGCAATGGGTATGCTGCATTTTATCTCTGTTACAACTATCTCTTAGTTTCCTTAGTCTTATTCCTAAGAATTAGATACTTTAGATGGAGCAATGTAATCTGTTAAATTTTTTAGCATTTGTTCCATATGTTCAGTATTGCATTAATTTCTGGAATGGTCATTAGTTGGAAGACTGGTGGTAGATGCATTGGTGTTAGTAGCCATTAATTGGTAGTTTCGCTTTTGAATTATTTTGGGAACTGTTTTCCAATTGTCTTTTGATAATACGGACCTATTTTGTGTCATGGTGTACGCTTCTTTGAAGCATTGTGGAAAGTTTCCTCATTGACCCGCAGTAAAGTTTTTATGGGAACCTCATACCTAAGTAAATTAATATTCCTCAAATATTGCCAAAATATTTTCTCAGAATGTATTATATTTCAGGTTTGAGAAGCTATGTTTGGAATCTAAGAAAGATCTCTCAGTAATTCAACACTTGAAAAAGAAAGGAGAACCAGTTCCTAGATTTCACTATGAAACACGTTTGTTTTCTATGGTTCAGTAAGTATATATTTTTAATACTTAATCCATTACTTGTGAGATTTTTTTTTTATCAGTGCCTGATAAGAATTTACGTGTTTTCAGTAATTCTTCGAAAATTCCATAATAATTATTAGAATCTTTAATATAAATATGCAGTAGAGTATTTGCATTTATTTCCATGTTAAATATGTTGATATTTAAAAATCATTCTAAAAGGCAATGATAATTATTAATTCTTCTTTAGATGCCATGCAGATTTAGGAGATAATGATTTGGAAGTTACTGTTGAAAGAGGTATTAATTTACCAGGTAAATAACTGATCACTCAGATGATCATTGATTCTCGTTAACTATGGGAAAGAGCAGGAGGCCAATTTAATATTATTATTATTAACATAAGCACACTTGCATCTTATTTTGTGTTATCATCTGTTAAATTCTGTAAAAAATATTTAATTTTTGGCAATAATTAAATTAACTGCTTGTTAGATATTTTTACTGCAATATGTAGTTCTGCAGATTGGTTATTGTGTAGGCTGTATTGAATGTGTTCTATTAGGCTATCTCAAAAATTTAAAAAGAGAAACATTTAAGGTATGTAAATTTTTTTATTGAAGTAAAATCCTTCTAGCTGGTGGGTTTAAATTTTTTCTTTTGATGAATCTTTAAATTTTTTTTCTTTTGATGAAAACTGTATTAAATAGACAGTAAATTGGTTATCTATTTAAAAATAATTGATGATTATTTTTTTAGATAAACTTACTTAAAAAAAACATTTATTTAGGCAAACCAGATGATTTGGATTCATATGTAAGATTAGAATTTCCGATTCCACAAGTAAGAATTTTAACTTAAATCTTGTTTTGATTTCTTCAAAATTGTTGCTTGATGCTCTGTCTATTGTCATAAATGTTTTTAATTCTATTAAATCTCTAGCATTGTTGTTGAAAATTGTTAAGCTGTTTGTGAAGTCCCCCCCCCTTTTTTTTACTTTAAAACATTTCACAATTTAAAACGTTTTGTTTTTTATTACTATTTTTGAGAACATATCATCTTGAGATTTAATTTCAAGATTTATTATCCAACAATTCTTGTGTATTTGGATAAATTTTCTTAACTTAATGATGTTTTACATTTTTGTTCCTAGGAATCACCTCAACGAGCAAAGACACATACCGTCCGAGATACAAACAATCCAAGTATGTAGAACTGTAATTTTCTTGTTTATCATAGATGATTTTTGGTCCTAATTAATCTACTTGCTGTTATCATTGCAGAGAAAAGTAAAATATCACATATTTTGCATATATATAAGTAATAACATAAAAGCTCTAATAAATAGTACTGCTTTCTCTGCAATGGTGAATTATATTTCATATTAATTGTAAAACATACATTTCTGGAATGACTATCAATACAGACTTTGTATAGTACATGCAGTTAATTATATGGCTTCTCAATGTTTATCATTGAAAGGGAAAATGTAATTAAATTTTTCTTTTTACTGTTTTAATTTTCTGTTAACCAGTATATTTTTGAACAGTTGACTAATAGTGGAATCTTTATATTTGTTGAGAATTGCATGTGTTTTAAAACTCTATGATCAGTATAAATTATATAGATTTGCAGAAAAGTGAACATGAATATAGTAGGCTTACCAAGAAAAGCAGATGCAAAATTCTATGTCAAGATTATCCAATTTTATTAACTTTGTAACAGATTTTTCAATTGTTTTAATTTACAATTTATATGAAAGACAATGAGAAGTGTCTATATATAAGAAATATCTGTAAAAAATTGCCTGAATGGATATTCTACAAAACTCATTGTTAATATATGACACTTTTGAAGAGTTAATGTAGACCAGTGATTCCCAAAGTGGTCTATATCGACCCCTAGGGGTCTATGACAACCTGCAAGGGGTCTACGTCAGCGGAAAAAAAAATTTGGGGGTCCATGAAATGAAAATGGGGATCCACGATTGTAAATCTCAACACATACACTGATAGTAGTTTAGCGCTGTTACTAATCTCTTAACGAATAAAAGAAACAGACTGGACATCATTAGCCGAGGAGATTTAAGATTAACCCTTACAAAATTGACGCCAAATGTTGATAATTTATTGTTAAAGCATCAGGCTTATCCTTCTCATTAAAAATGTTGACTTTTTGCTTATGTTAGTTTATTTTATGTTTATTTCATGTTACATAGATTTTACATAACAGGTACGAAATTTTATTTTGAGTAGTATAAATTTAAATTCAATTAATAAATGTATAAATTAACATGCATTTTTACTTTAAGTTTTTAACAGTAAACTTCACTACAGTTAGAAATTTACAGGAAATCAATATCTGGTAAGTAGGGGGTCTATTCAATACGGAAAAACATGGCAAGGGGTCTACGACACAAAAAAGTTTGGGAAACTCTGATGTAGACAAATCTTTAAAGTAATTTAATTTCAAGAATGCTTTACTGCTAAATTAAGTACAGTAGTTAAGATATTATGGACAAATGTCAGATGCTAATGGTTGCAGTTATCGGATATTTATGAATAAAGGAACATAAGGCTATAAAATTGAATTCAAACAAAAGCGAGGCTGGACACTCTTGATTCAGAAAGAACATTACTTTATGATTAATTTGGATCCTTACATTTATCTTTATTTATTCAGTTTCCTACAGGTTATAGATTACATTTCTTTAGCTTTCACAGATTTGGAAATTTTCTGTCTTTTTGCACTTGCACCAGTCAGATTTGATTTCACCAAAACTAGAGAGATGAAAAATGAATGGAAAAAAAATGATTTTATTAAGCATTATATATTTATATATATATATACATATATATATATATATATAGAGAGAGAGAGAGAGAGAAAGCAAGAGAAGTATTATGAAGTTTTGAATTAAAATAAAATGATGTTATCCATAAAGAATATGAATATCAACATCTGAAAATAATAGTTAAAAGGAAAGCATGTCTAATAAAGGTCAGAAAAATTCTCTTGTATTCATTGCATATCAAATAATCATTGAGGTAAAATCTTGTAAAATGTCCATGAGTTCTTGGATCATACAATAGAACCAAATGATTCCTGTTTTGAGCCTTATATTGTGTTAAAAATGTCTTCCTTTACAAAATACTTGCTGAAATGTTCATAAAATATTGGTGTTCCTTAAAAATAAATAGTTAAAAATGCATTTGAAGTTTCTATTATATTATTATGCACTAAATTTCATTAAAACTTTTTTGAATATGCAAGTCTTAACCAGAAAGTAAATTTTCTACGCTTCTAATAGATTGCATGTAGGGCATTGTGAAAGACAAATGCCCTTGGTTTAGAGCATGATTATGACCTGCATAATGAAACACAGTTTTCTGTGTTTCATTATGCACAGTATTGCTATTGTTATAGCTAAATATATTGGCTCTTTATTTTATTCTTCTGCTGATGGCAAAATTATTATTTATTTATTTTTAAATTCTGAGAATGTGGTATTGTTTAAAATTTATTTTCTGTTTTGTTGAGTTATGAGCATTGATTGAAAATAATTCTGTCATTTGGCTTTTTGCAAAGCCTTTATTATCTACAAGAATTTCACTGGGAAGATGTGTGTGTGTGTGTGTGTGTTTTTTCCTTATTCTATGTGTGTTTCTGATTTTGCTTACAGTAATTGCTATTATCTCAGTATTTTGAAATTGATAAAAAGCTTTAGATTATTGTTGTAAACTGGTTCCTGTCCAGGTAGCAACTTTCTGATTCAGAAATACAAAATTTGATCTCGCTGTGTGAAAATATTCTAGCGGTAGTGGTGAATATGTTCAAAAATAGTTTACCAATTACCTTATCTTTTCTAAGAGATAGCATTGTTATTCAAGAGATATTTCCTTTTCAAGGCTAAGTTTTGAAAAATGCCTGTAGTTTCTTAATTGATACTTTATATATAAAAAAAACCTGTGTCAATGAAATTAAATTGCTGTCTATTGGATATTAATTTTTTTATATACATGACAATAAGATATATATACATACATGTCAGCGATTCATCTTTTAACAAAAATGCAGCATTCCTGCACATTATTCAGGTGCTAGTTTCCCTTTTTAAATAATTCGGTTATTTTTTTACATTTAGATAGATGTCAGCAAACATCAAAAATGGGAACAATAAAAAGGAAAAGCAATACAGAAAATGAATTAATATGTCAGACTCTTAATGAACAGCCCTTAAATACACCAAAATTTGCTCATAGTAAATCGGTATATTATAATGCCAAAATCAGTTTCCTCTCGTTGAGTTTAGTGGTAGTTAGGCTGCTTTAGTAATAACCAATGTTTGATGCAACCATGTATACTTAATTTTTTTCTTATTCCCAAGACTTACCTTCCTTCTCTTCGTTTGCCTTAATTCACTTTTTCTTGTTTGCTGTTAATTTGTGACTATTTAGTTTTCATGTTGACATAGCAGAAACTGATTTTCTTACACATTCATTTTCTTTTGAGTAGAAATCAATCATTAAAATAGGTTCAGTGACAATTTTTCTAAAATATAATTGAAACCATTACAAATGAGTTATTTTTACTTTTTTATTAACTAGAACTTTTTTATAAACTGTGTGAGATATACTTGTGACAGCAACATTCACTCTTGAGCTTGAATGTTTTCACTGAAATATGCATATTAATAATCATCTTAAAATTAGTGTTTATGATTTAAAAATTAACAAAATTATTGTTGATTGAAAATATTTTATTGAAGTGAAAATTTTGTAAATTTATAAGATACAAGAATTTATTTTTCTGTTATCTAGAACTCTTATCCAGGAAATTTGATTTATTGTAGTATAATGTGAATTATATATTCCATTTTTTTAATGAAAAAGTAGGCATCAAGTATGAATAAATATAAAATGTTATGTTAAAAATATAAAATGTTTATTAATAATAAATAAATGAAAATCAACTATGAAATAAAAAAAAAATCTTAGAAAACACTGTTCTGGTTTTCTGCTAATTGGATACTTTAAGGGGTGACTCGAAATTTAAGATATAGAGCAATGCATCATAAGTTATTTATAAATTGCATTATTGTGAATTTAAAATGTTAAAAACAATGTCTTCAATATCATTTTTAAGGATTCATTCATTGGGTTTTTAAACAATGTATATTTATATTAAAATAAAGGTTGAAGAATAATTTTGACAAAATGATTTTTGTTAATAATGCCTTTTGTCATTGTTCTGTCACTATTTATAGATATTCAAATGTTATTGGTTTATTATAGTTTTTCAAGAAGAATTTAAATTTGAGTTCAATAGAAAGTCTCGTTCACAACTTCGCCAATTTAAAAGACAAGCTTTGAAACTTGAAGTCTGGTCTAAAGGGTAAGTGAATTCCTTTAATTCTTTCCATTTCATTTGCTTTAGAAAATATAATTACTATTTAAATCTAGAAACCTGTTAGAAAAATCTAGAAACACATTAGTTTAATCTAACATGTTAGGACACTATTAAAATATGCTTGCAATTTTATAAGTTTTTGAAGCAATTTATTGTGAATTAATTTGGATTGTTTAGGATTATTACTAGCAAATTAAATTAGCTAATGGATGCTTGCCTTTATTGTTTGTAATTTTATGTGTGAATTTAATACTAGTTTTTTATGATACAGCAGTGTTTAGTGTATTTTTCCTCCCCCTAAAACTAAATTCAAAAATCAAAAGACTGAATGGAAATTATCAAGCAAAACTCAGATGTTTAAATATACATTTTAAACTTATTGTTTTTGATTACTTCACATTAATTCATTTTAAATATTTATAAAAAACAAAATTTGCAGTTTGATAAAGTTATCAGATATTATCCATTAATATAGTAAATATGTTTAAATATTAATTAGTTGTAATATAATGGGTGATAAAAAAAAGAGACTCTATAGCAAACTTTATTGCAGAATCCTGCAATTTAAATAATTCATTCAAAAATATTTATTTAAAAACTTAATTTTTTATTCAAGGTACAATCAACTAGCAGTTAATCACATCAATATAACAAATGTACACATATGCATAACAGCTATCATATCAAAATAAAAATTAAACACATAAATTATTTTTATCTGTTGTAGATATCCATACTAATGAATGTATTTCCATTAGAATCTGTTCACAAATGCTATTAAGAATGTGGCAGATTTAGTTACAATTAATTAAATATTTATTTATTTTTATTAATAAAAGACTTGAAAATATGTTATTTGTGCAAACCTGGTATATCAGTAGTAAGTAATAAATGTAAATAAAATGTTGGCATTAGCTAACCGAAATATTATTCAATTAATATTTCTTATTTTATCTAGTATAGTAGATTTATTATTTAAAAATGATTGAACTTTTTCTTTAATATATGTCTAAAATGTGTATGACTTAATTTTATATAAATGCTTAGTTTAAAGAAACTTGTTTATATTATTTTAGTGGATTTTTAAGAAGTGATACTCTTTTGGGTACTGTCAGTGTCAAGCTAGCTGATTTAGAATCGAAATGCACTGTTCATGATAGTTTTAATGTAAGTATTGGCTAATTTATGAATAAATATCTTTAAACATTCATGCATTCCACTTTTTAAATTTATTGAATGATTCATTCACAATTTCAATTTGAAATATTTTAGTTAAGAGGATTGCAAAATGCACTATATATATCATGTGCGAGCATTACAGAGTAAACTATAAAGCTGTATAATCTGCATTGTTATTTAAGGGAAAGGGAAAGTATTTAGTCACATTTTAAATGACAGCTAACCTTGGAGCTCCAAGTAAAATTTTTTGTGTACTCTTTTTCTAGTGTTTATATATATATATATCTATATAATAATGTTGCAGTGCATGTATAATATATAAAAAATTTGTGAAATATTACTTGACATAAAGTTTATAATTTAAATTGATTCTTTTTGATGAACTTAGCTTAAAGGAAACATCTAATGTACATATTTTAAGGTAGTTTTTTTTTATAAATTATTTTTATTGAACTTTCAATAGATAGATAGAGATTTAGATTAGATAGAGATTTTTTAAAAATGACAGTTGAATAATATTACTGAAAATTGACTAATAACTCATATTATTCTATTTATGTTGCATGGCCATTATAATGTTACATTTTTCTTACAGAAATATTATTTCACTTTTTTTTATGGATTTTTTTAATCCGTTTTGAAAATTAAATAGTTATTTGGTTATTATGAATGGGCTGCTTTGTTTTGAGATGAACAATAGTTTTAAACACATCTTAATCACCCAGATTTTGACATTTGAATTAAATAGAAAAATAGCATTTAAAAAAAATTTGCACCTTTTTGGAAAAATAATAAAAAGTTAATTTGAATATTTATGAGCAATTATTACTTTATTCTAGTCATATGATGGATTTATATTGGATTATATTGACTTTATTGTTGTGCAAATCTATTTCATATCCTTTTAATTTTCAGGAATGTGTTAAATTGAAATTATCCCAATGAATTATTGTTATCGTTAAAATTTCAAAATTATGCAATTTTCAGTTTTTTATATGTATAATTATACTATCGATTCTTATCATTTCTGAATATTAGTTCATAAATTCTATTCTAGTTTTTTTTTTTAAGAATTTAAGTACTGTCTAAGTACTGTTTTGTGTAATGTTTTATTTTTGGACATGTTAAATCAAAATTCAAATATTTGTTCTCAGAAGATTTTAGCTTCTTTTCCTTTGATATGATCTGCATGGAAATAATTCATGCCAAAATAAGATAAAAGGAAGAATCCTCTTCTTTAACGTCAAAGAAACATAATAATTGCCCAAAAGAAAAATACTTTATTTTTATTTTATCAGTAAAATTTATAGTTTCCTTTTAATTCTTCACAATGAGCATAGGTTACGGATTTTTTATGAATACCATTGAATTAAATATCTGATAAATGAATAATAAGCACCATCAGATTCATCTTTGTTAAATTATATTTAATATTTGAATATCATTTGCTTAGCTGCAGTTTTATTTGTTGCTAAGCAGCTTAAAGAATGCTAATATAATGTATTTGTATGTTTAATTAAGAGTCAAATGAATTTCTTACAGACTAGATTGATCAACTCTATTTTTTTTGACAAATTAATAAAATTGAAAGAATTGTTTTTATTGAATATCAGAATATTGATTACATTATTTGAATAAAATAAATTATATAGCTTTTATTATTTATTTTGTTCAAATTTTAGTGGATTTGCATTTTATGCATGTTTTCCTTTTTTTGTTCAGAAATATTAATAAAATAAGTTATATAGCTTTTATTATTTATTTTGTTCAAATTTTAGTGGATTTACGTTTTATGCACATTTTCCTTTTTTGTTCAGAAATATTAAATCTTTACTTTTGCTATCAGTAACACAAATATGTGATATTCTGTTTTTCTCATTCTGACATTCTTAGAATCAAAAATCTGCAAATATTTTCAAAGGACTTGCGTTATAAAAAAGTAAAATTTAATTTTGAAGTTTATTAACATTTCCCCCCACCCCCAAAAAAATTCACTATATATAAATGTAGACCTGTTATTTTTCCTTTTCAAGACCTGTTGTTATTCATTTTCTTAACAGTTCATGACATATTTAAATAATTGAAAATATAGGTTGTGTGGCAGATTTTCTGAATACCTGTAGATAATTTAATATTCATGTTGAGATGTTTTCATTATTGACTAATCTGTATTTTTTGGCAGCTTATGGATGGTCGCAAGTCTGTTGGTGGTAAACTGGAGGTTAAATTACGTGTTAGAGATCCATTACTTGTAAAGCAAGTTGAAGAAGTTCGTGAAAAATGGTTAGTAATTGGAAGCTGACCTTCCAGGACCAAGTCACTGTAGATACAGATAAATTATTTGAGAAGTATAGATTTAAAGGGCCTTAAAAAGCATTTCTATGATACTTTATTTTGCCAAGTATTAATTGTATAGACAATTTTATAAAAATCAAATGTATAATTTAATTACGGAAATATAGATTTTGCTTGCTTTCAATGAATTAAAATTCTCCAAAGAACTGGATTAATGTGCTCTTGTATCATACATCTAGATTTTTAAAATAAAACAATGTATTGATTTGTTGATTTATTACTTAGAAAATATTAAAATATTTTATGAATCTGTTAATCTGAAACCTGCCTTATACATACATGATTAAATTTCATAGTCACAGTTCCATTCAGCTTTATTTTTATTAATGAATAATGACAAAAAAAAGTCATTATTCCCTCACAATTATGGTGAATGCTGTAGTGAAATACACAACCTTAAAAATTATGAGCTAAAGAAGGAATTACAAAAGAGATGGAGGAATGGTAACGTCTGGAAGATAGAAGTACTTTTATTAGTGTTTAATGACGAAAAATTCATTTTCTTTGGAAGGATTTTTTACATGCATACATTCAGTTTTAATCTCATTCAAATTGTTTTACTTGTAAAAAAAATGAATGATTAAATAATTGTGAGGAAATGGGTAATATTGTGGAGAATAAAAAGTAGTTTGTACATATTATTAGTCTTAAGTCTCACTTGTTAATCTGTCATTTTATAGTAACACATGTATGATGACTCTGTTTTGAGTTATATATTGCAAATATTATGCTTTCATTATATATTTTGAATGAATAAATTATTAGATCTTGCATTCTATAAGTTGTAAGTGTACATCTAATTAAATTAATTTGAAGTTATTTAATATTTCTTTCTTATAATAATTTTTAAAAAAAGTATTCAGTGTGAAACTTTCTATGATAACTTAACTTAAAAGATCTGATTTAACTATGTTTCATTGAGAATTATATTCATGCAAAAAAATCTAACTGAAATGTTCGTATTTTTTTTATCTTAAAATTTTTATTATTACAAATTCTGTTTTCAGAAATGGATTAATATGTGAATTAATTATTTAGAAATCATTTAAATATTAATTGTTGCCTTGTTTGTCCACAGATTTTAAACATGTACCTTTAATTATGATAATGTTTTGGTATTTTGTGCACCTAATAAACTGAAAAGTTGAAGATTAGATAAAAATTGTGCTCCTTTTGTCCCTGCGTATTTATGCTCAATTTTAGTCTTTAGAGGCATATTTTGAAATGGAACTTATTAAAGACCCTTTTTTCCAATAGCAGGCTATATTTGTTCAACTTAAGGAATAGGGCATATTTCACAGAGCTTAACTATCCTGGTAGCGAGTGGCTTTGTCCCATATTATTCAGACTTGGAAAGCTATACAAAAAAAATGATGACTTACTATGAATAAAAGACACAACTCATTATAATTTTTTTTCAATTTATTTTTTAACATTTTTTTTTATAAAACAACATGTAATTTACAATGAGCAAATATTACACAATATAAAGCCAAAAACATGAATTGTGCAAACAGCAAACTCCAACGTTAGCAAGATAGTTGTTGGAAATGACGAGTATCACAGCATCAGGAGCACCCAATTTGAAATTAGGTGTTCATTCAAAGACAACTAGAAGCTGAGCATAATCACAGTTCCTGATGAAAAATCACTAGGATCTTAGCTTACACAGGGTAAAATGAATTACAAATGTTTGGGAAACACTGCTTGGACATTCATAAAAGCTTAAATAGAAAAACAAATGTCAGTTTGAGAATGCCCTTCTCCCTTACATATTGAACATATCAAATTATTCTCCATTCAGTACACTGGTAATATAAATTATATACACATAAACAAAACATTTTATATAAAGTTTAAAAAATAAAATTCACAAATGGTATGTACAAAAATGAAAGCAAGAAGTTTACTTAAAAGTATTGTAAGCAGTGCTCATTAAAGATTTTCATATCACACATACACATGCACAAGAACACATTGAGTTATAAATAATATTATAGTATAATGCAACGGTTTCAGTTTTAAATTTGTTTTATCACATAGTCAAACATTAGCCATCAAATTAACAGAAAAATTGTGAAATCTTCAATGACAAACATTAAAGATAGTATTAAAACATTTATTCAAAATCTTTAAATTAAAACTTAGATGCATATTGAGCAAACGACTGAAGAATTACTATTCAAACAATTACTACAACATTTAGTTTCCATTTTAACATAAAAGTGCATCTAGTCAGAAATGTATGCATGCATTATGTAACTAGTCAGAAATGTATTCATCATAAAGATTATATGAATACTTCAAGTACATCATAAATGAAAAATTCATGTTCATGTAAAGAAACTTCTTTACTAATAAGATAGAAAAAATTATTCACAGCAACAAAAACTGCATCAACAAATTATTTGAATTAAGTGAAATATGTATGAATTTTGATCATTAAGTATAAGATTACATTTTGTCATTAATTCGTTTATGATTAAGGTGGCGAGACAGTTTTCTAGTATTATGAAATTATTTTATTTAATTAATCTCCATTAATCTAATCATGAATAAAAAATCTTTATGTATAAAAAAAATACTTTAACGTTAATAAAAAACCATGTAATTACAGAAAAGCTCATCTGCACAATATAATTTTTTTTTGTGCCAAGTTAATTAACTACATGGTAAAATTTGTTCTTTTGCTTATAATAATTTCACACTTCATTACATACATCCAATTAAAGTATAAAAAATTTATAATCAATAATTTGCAAGATAACATTGTTACCTTTTCATATTTGCAAATGCTTGCAGTTCTCAAATTTGCTCATTAAATTTTGATTGAAAAATGGAACACTGAGAATGCAAACAAGTTAACAAAAATAATATTTCTGAAATAACACCTTGTCATAAATTAAGCAGGAGCGACATTTTGGGAGGTCAAATTTGCAAGATAAAATGGAAAATTCCTTCATAAATTTGTCCTGGAAAAATCTTAGAATCTACAGAGCTAATAAAGTTTCCATGTTCCTTAATATTTAGGTCATTCATATAATCAATATTTAATAATGGGACAATTGATACAATGTTTAGGAGAGAGGGGGGAAAACTAGATAAAAAATATAGTATATCACTAATAAATGGAAATGCATAAATCTTAAATTACTGATATTTTTTATTTAGCAAAAATCATATTATTCATTAAATTGATGCAGACTGTCAACTGTGAAAGGGCAGAATCATGACTTAACATACTCAGTTTCAAAGATCAAGCATGCTCAGAGGTGTATTTCTCACAAGGCATCTTGCTAAAGCCATTAGAGGTCAAAACGATATTTGATCAGCTTATTAAACATATGTTATTAGCCAGTTGCCAAGTAAGCTACTTACATGAATTATATACATAAGATGTCATTAGCACTTAGCAAAGTATAAATGAGTTTCAATTTTTTCACTTAGTTATTACAATATTTATAAAAAATAAAGATCTGTTTAAATAATGTGTACAAATGTAGATACCAAGCAATAATGAGCCATAACAAATAGATAAAAACATATGCATTTCCAAAAAGTTACTGAAACAATTTTTTTAAAAGTCAACTTAAAATACATCTTTGCTGCTAAATTAAAGGTTTGCTTAAATGTGAAATTAAATTGATCTTATTATAAGTGGGGCTTCAAAATTACAATGTCTAAATGCCAAAATCCTTCACTGACTATGTATGTAGGCTTACAGCTTCTTTATTCTGGTGGCAAAGGTTGAATGTCCTACATTAGTGTATACAAGTTTGGGAAGTGGGGTGTCAGCTGAAGTATGCGAAATCTAACAAATGTAAAAAATTGATACTTTTTTCCCAGATTTTAAATATGCTATCATTGTCTGTTAATATATAGTTTTCTTATCAATTTTGTATTTAATACATTTACTAAATGTAGCAATTATCAAAATTTTTAGATTTTAAAATTTCAGATGCACATTAGTATCCTGTATTAACAATAATTAAAACCAATATACATGTTTATTTAAGTAATGACTAGAATAAAAATCACAATACAGCTAATTTATATTGTGATAGGTTTGGAAATAAATATATATCAAAGGTGATAATATTCAAAGTACAAAACATTAAACTTATTCATTACACAAATCCTTACCTGTAAAATTGTAATTTCAACAATTTTTTGGAGTGGACAAAGTCGATTTTGTTTGTGTTAATTCAATTGCTATGGGTACCAAAACATTTTACTATATGTTGAGCAGTGTGTATATTCATAACTAAGAAGAAAAAATGAATTAATATCCATCATTCTTTTTCAAAATATACAACTTTATAACATGCGATAGAGAATTGGGTTTAAACTTAATCTATGCATTGAACTCGATATTTAATTGTTGTATCAAAAAAAGGTTCTTTCTTGGCTACTTTCAGATTTTGAATACTTTTGCTAAAAATCACAGGAAACTTTTATACATGTTATTTATAAAATACACACTTCGAAATAGTTTCAAATGACTTTTCTTACAAGTAACAAAATATCTTCTATCATCTGCAATCATTTTCAATAGCCTATCTAAAATACTTGAGATATATATTAATTTTCAATAAAAGAAATTTAATTCTTGCATTGATTAACTACTAATGAATAGTAGCAGTAACTTAAAATTTCTATTTGAAAGACAAGTCCTTTTCGGATAAACATGGACATTTTCTGAATTAAGCAAATAGGCCATACTTGAACACTATTTTCCTTTTTCAGTCTTCTTAGAAGGGCTAGTAGAGTATGTCTTCCTGAAAGAACTTATCAGTATAACTAGAAAGTTGAGAATTTAAAGAAATATTTTGATTAAAATAATTTTATTCGCTTCTTTATTATTATAATCAAAGTATTTTCTAAGAGCTGCATAATGTTCATGATCACAGATTAAGAAATATCATTTGTTCAAAAAATATTGATATCAGGATATAATAAAAAAATTTATTTTTTAGATATGTGAATGGAATTGTATATATAACTGTCATTGTCCATTTAAGTTGTTTCAGATATCTCTTTAAATAAAAATTAAGTCTTACAGAATGTGAGCAAATAAAAAAACAGCGAAGGAATTTTCCATTTCACTTATATAGAAACCAAGCTATAAGACTCAGAATGCCTTAATGTTAATTTTTACAGTAGATTGAGCATCTTCTGATTTTGCATTTTAATGAATAAAAGAAATGGGGAAAAGCATAAACATAGAAGTAAATGGATTACAAAAATGGGACGGTAAAAATTATGACTAGTAAAGGGCGCTCCGACTAGAATAAAGAAACTCCTCCTTTCTTAAACATCACAAACCATTATCATTTCATTGTCAACAATAAGTGCTAAGCTTATATTGTGGTTTAATGAGAACATCATCTTGTTGTATTCTGTTAACAACTTTGTCACCATCCAATACAGCTAACACAACTGTGTTATCAGGAGGACTCTGCAGAAGATCTGGCAAAGGAGTTTCCCAAAGTTCAGCCGGTCCTTTCTGAAGATGAACTTGCTTATCAGATGGGAAATTATGATGACTACCATCATGAGAAGTTCGTAAACTGGCTGGTTTCTCAGAGGGACTTCTTTTCTTACGGAATGACAGTGTTTGGTTTTGCTCCCATATTTGTGGACTGGCCTGACTATCTGGTGAAGCAGCATAAGGTACCTGAGATACATTTTGACCATTCTGGAGGCCAGCGATAATAAGTGGTTGCTGATCGTACCCATAACTAGATGAAGAATGCTGGCTTAAATCGGAGTGGTCTCCATAATAATTTTCAGGTGGTGGAAATCTTTGGCAACCTTGGAATGATTTCTTGACTTCGTCTTCATCTGCAAGGGCTTCATCATCAATAGTTTCATAAATGTGATCCAAGAACTGACCATTAGATTCAGCTGTTACAAAAAAATGGCGGCCTTTATCCTTTGAAGTTTGATATCGACGGAAATTGTGTGATATGCCTTCTTGTTCCCCAAGAGTTTCCTTTCCAGTGTAATAAGCAGACTTCCAAGTATTATTTCCCCTCATCACCCAAAAAGCATTTTGTAATCTAACTCCATCATTGCCTTCATTGATTGAGCTTCTAGTAGGAAGTGTTGCAGAAGAGTCTAAAAAAATAGTAATGGAGAATGAAACAACTGATATGTAATTAAAATTTAAAAAATTAATGTTGTTAACAAGCTACTTTAGCTTAAAACACAACGTTCTGGTACATGATAATCATTTAAGTGAAACAAGCATTTGATATCAGAAAAATAATGTAAAGAAGATTTATTAATTGCTTAGTTAAGAGAAAATTTATAAAAATAGAGTGTGTGTATCATCATTCGTTAAAATTACCTGAAGCAATATTTGAAGACACAGGTATCTTTTCCTTTGGTAAAGTCCAGAATTCTTGAGACTAATAATGTAAAAAAGAAAGACATCAGAGTTTTAAAATAAAAAAAGACAAATTTTTATGTATATTTTACTAAATTATTAGGTACATATAAAAACTTTATAAACATTATATTCATCACAAAGGAAAAATTGCATATATTATCTAATTTCTAAGAATGATATTTACTGACATCTCAATTTAGTATATAAAAAGTACATTTTTGATACATTCCGAGCTGTATTTTTTTTACGCAACATGCACATTTATTTTATAATACACAGATTATAAAGGAAGTTAAATTCAGAAAACATTTCATCAATAAACTCCCCTACAGTTCATCCACAACCTTATTATTTTACCTGTAATTCAAAAAACAAAAAGCAGTAGTATCTTTTTCAAATTTCATTAGAAAGGGCAAAAATCTTGAATTTACATATTTGTATTTCATAATTCACTTTAAGGAAAAACTATGCTTATTCAATCCAAAATATTCTTCAAGACTTCTCAAAGTTTACAAATTTTAATTGCATGAAAAATTTAACTTAACTAAACAAGGATGGTTCACAAAATTAATTTGTATAGTACATTGCATCACAAATTAAAAAAAAAAAAAATCAGAACAATTTGATTTTGGTATCATTCTACAATTGATAAATAACTCCACAGAAAAAAAACTTGTGGAACATTTTTTTTTGTATATGGATGCATGACATTACATTTTTTTAATGATGAAAAACCGTTTTGAATAAAAGAACAACAGAATATGGTGAAGAACATTAAAAACCACATCTTCCATCATCTTTATTTCATAACTCAAAACATTCAGCATTAAATGAATTCTGTTTTTGAACTTCAAGACTCACTTAATGTTTTATTTCAAAATCTAGTTATATGATCAATGGTAAAACCTAATGCAAAATTTTTAAGTTTGTAATTTTTTTGTTTTTTCTCATTCTAATATCTGAAAACTTTTCCCCTTTCTGATTTACTTACTTTGCCATAAATATCCATTGGTAACTTATACCTGTATACATTTAAAATCTAGGTAAAACAAATAATATTTTTGTCAGCAAGTACGGCAAAATTATGAAAAGAGCGGAATTTGACTGATATGAAGCTTCCACTGAAACTCGATTTATTCAAAATTTTAAATTAAGATAAAACAATGAATTTTAACCTAAAATAGGCAAATAGTGATTCATTCCTTATAATTCGCAGTTTTAATAAATAGTGAATAATTATAGATTAAACAATGAAGATTTAAAAAAATAATATTAATGGAAAAAATCTTAATAATTTTATAATAATAAAAATTTATTGCATATTTTTATTGGATATACTTTGTAGCAAACAAGAGCATAATGGAATTCAGAACCTTAAAAATATATTTATTCATGATCACTATGGGTATAAAAATACCACTGTATTTAATCAATGAAAATAACTGGGAAATTAAAACATTATATATATATATATATATATATATATATATATATATATATAAAATTTGTAGACTCGACTTTAAATTTGTCCTACAGATGACATTTTTTACGTTATATTGAAAAGAAATTCTAGGTGCCAGAGGAAAAATTTAAATTTAAAAAGTTTATAAAACAATCCTTCAGCTTCAAACTACTTTTTCACAAATGTTGCAATTCAAAGGCCTCAGCGAATTACACTAGAAACTGATCAATCAATTTACCATCTCATTTGATGGCAAGTGGATCGTTTTTACACTTAAGACAGTATGAAATCTTTAGAATGTGTGACTGAAAAAGAGAATGGGAAGAATTTACTTTTGCAGAGAATCGACAGGACTCCCCATAATAAACAAAAAGTTATACATTTTACTTTACAGACAAATTGCATCTGTTATGCAAGGCATGGCCTTAAAGACCATTCAGATATTTTATCTCTGCACAAAACAAAGGGAAACTTTAGGCAGGAAATGACTAGCTTTTCTAAAACTAAGGGTTGTAAAAAAAGGGATAACATAGAACAACAAAAGAATTCAAAATCATAAAAAAAAGTTATAAATTTAATTATCTAAAAATAAACCGATAACATGCTTAATAAGACTAATAAAGATGCTTTAAATTCAGGAAATTTAAGATAAACTTTGAATTTCGAACATATATATTTATAAAATTATTATCTAAGGAATTTGAGAAGAAATAAAGAAACTGTTGTCAAGGGTGA
>JAPMOQ010061359.1:1262398-1302451 GCA_026543055.1 Argiope trifasciata
AGCAATAAAAAATGTAGTGACTGAGAGCAATCTTTAACAGAAACCAAAATGATTGTTACATCAAATTGGGCAATTACATATATAGGATGCTTATGAGAATTTAAGTGCCAAAATGCTCTAGAACAAGTTTAATATATACCAAATACTAAAACATAAACTGATATATCGCATTGTTAAGTACATATTTTACAGTAGTGTTATCACAACATTGATAAATGGAGAATTTACAATATAATTTTCACAATATTGTTCAATGTAAAATTTTCCAATACTGTTTTCATAATATTATAAAAAGTTCCATTTTTAATGGAAATTAAGCCTGTTAATTTTTTGAAATAAAATCTTAATGAGATATCCAGCTGAAACTAGTATTTTTTTTAAATAGTATAACATATTATACAATATTGTTTTATTCAGTATTCAATATTACTGTTCAATATTGCAAATAAATGTTATAATATTGTGATGCATTTGAGAGTAGTCTATAAATTTGAATAGAAATTTATTAGTTTGGTAGTAAATTATGCTTTAAGATTTATATTTGTAATCATTTTATTCTATGGGGAGCAAATTTTATTCCTATTTGCAAAATATTTGAAAGAAAAAGAAATATAAACAAACATACATCACAGTCCCTAGGGTTATTTCCACTGTTTACAGTCTCAGGAGCAATTTGAGGTTCTTGATTCCTTTGTCTGAAGCATAAATCATGTTGAAAAATTTTTCGAATATCCTCTCTTATCTGTAAAAAAGGAATCAGACATTAATTAAAGTGCATTAAATTCACACCAAGATAATTGTCTAATAAGTTGTATAAAAGTTTATAAAATGCATGTTTTTAATCTACTTTATATGAAATGCATATAATTAGTGAATAATAATTAAAAATGAGTCGTTTAACTGAAGGGAAACATTTTATATATGTGGTTCAGAGGTTACTATTCCCACAACCTGGATTACTTGTGGAGCAATGATATTAAAAAAAGAGAGAGAGAGAGAGAGTCTCAAATTAAAAAAGTGGAACTATTCTGAAAGCATCCAAAAATTCAGAAACAGTGATCTGTAACTTCATATTTGTCATAAACAGGTACAACAAAGGTATTTTTATCAAGATTGTTTTCAAAATTTAATTTCAATATTCAGATATTACAAGTTTTTCACTTATTTTTTTTAAAATTAAATTTTTATAAAAATATATCTGATCGTAAAGATGATGCCTACAAATGAGATTAAAGAAGGTATTTTTTAAAAAATAAGTATCACAAAAAGAGAAATTCAATTATATTTTTATAAATTGATTTTTGTTATGTTTCCGGTAAGGTTATATTATAGATATGTTTACATTTTAAGGCTAATTTTAATAATTATGACTGAACTTTATTATTTACTTTATTCGAACACTAACACTATATAGAAAGGAAAAAAAAAAAAAAAAAAAAAACACAATAACAAGTATTTATATCGCTATCATCATTCATACCTTCTCATTTTGAAAACAATACATAACCAGTATTGCAACTCCATGTAAGCCATTTAGAATAGAAAATGTATAAGCCAAGGGTGTCAATTCCTCTTGAATAAAGAAAAATGCTGATGTCCAAGTGAGGATCAAAAAGACAGTTAACACAAAGCTCCTTTTGTTCCAGGATCTGAAACAATAAGAGAATATATTTTCACAATTATAATCAAATATAATAATTACAATTTTTTTTTACATTTACTCTTTTATAAAACGTTTATATGTGAAATTTTGAGAGTTTTACTCAGTTTGAGAATTGAAATTGGCATATTTTTTAAGAATTTAGATGCCTGAGTTTCATAGAAAATTCAGTGTTGTAATTGCAGTGAATATACTTGAGTTTACTACTGTTTTCTTTAAAAATATTAAAACTGATCTGATGTGTTTTTGTATTGTATTTTAAACAGAAAAGGGAACACAAATAACTTTAAATATACATACAATAAGCAGATTAAATTTTTAAACTCCTATAAAATATGCATGAAATTATGAAACTTTGTGATTCATCAATATAACATTAAAATATAACTAATTGCTTACACAAGGCATAAGGAATGAAAAAATGTTCCTTTGCTTAAATATCTCCCCTCCCTCCCCTTTGGTTTGTGAGTGTTTAAATTCAAAATTCTCTTAATATTGGCATTAAAATGGAGAGATAAAAAATTGCAACATTAGGTGACAAATTCAAATACATTTGTGATAAAGTTTAATATAATTAAATTGGGCAAGCAAAGTTCCAGATAAAAATAGGTACTTCTGCATCATGGAAAAGAATGAAAGGTATATATATTTTACCTGAATTTGTCGAGATTAACATTTTCTTTTCCTTTGATAGCAGTAATATTAGATATTTTACGATAGATCATGCATAATGCGATGCACAAAAATACAAGTCCACCCTATAAAAATATATAAAATATACAGTTTAAAAATGCAGTAAGAAGTTTTCTATATGAACACAATTTTCATAAACAAATTAACAATACTAAATACAAAAAGTGTTTAAAATACTAAAAAAAGCAAAATATAAATATCTTGTGCAAATGATAAGATTAATGATATAAAGTACACAAATGGTGAAAATAAGGAGGTGGTACACAAGGAGGAGGTGATGGAGAAGCTACATCAAACCACCAGATATGTAAGAGTGATTGCAATATTTGTTTGAAGTTGCCATGCAATTCTCAAAGAATGGTCCCAATCACCATAGCTAAAAAATGATGCAATGGGATCAATTCAAGTAATGTAAAATGTAACATTTTGAAGATATTTCACGTATCTTCAAAATATATTTAAGCAAAATTTTGTTATATTTTAATAGATGCATGTTTCATTTTTTTTTCTGAGTAAAAAGATCTTCTACTGAAGCTACTTGCTTTTATTAACAGACTTTTAATTTTACTTCTTGTGTATGATTCCTTTATGCAAGTATTTTTTGTTAACAAAAGAATTATTTTAGATAAGAAAGTTTTGGTTTGTGTTGGATAGACTTATGTTTAATATAGTAGAAACTGATATATTACATTAGATCATTATGAAATAAAACTACTTTTTTAAAATAGATGAATTTTCTGTTTTTATATTTGTATTGATATCCTTTTTCATCCAGGATCAATTTAAAGTATAATACTTTGTCAATGTGATTTTCTTTTAATGCTGTTGGAAGGTATTAAAAAAATTAAAATATAATATCAAATTTTAGATATCTATTTCTGCAGTTATCCATATCTATTTAATTCTTAACTATGTGATTAACTGAAAAGTATAATTTAATTAAAATCCTAATTGAAAAGCCTAATTTTAATTGAAGTAGGTTTTTCAATTAAAATTTTAAACAATCAATGAAGCTAAGTAAAAGCATTTCATTTGTAACCATATCACTTCATTATTATCAAGAAAATTCTTTCTCTGATTCAGAAAAGCAAGATTTTATTTTTGAAAAAAACATTTTAAATTTATAATTGGCATGCATAAAATTGTAGCATTTAACAGTAAACTAAAATAGTGTGAAATAATTCTATTATATTAATGTGTTTTGTAATGCAATAAAGTACATCATTTTGTTTTCTTTGAAGTATATCACAAATGTAATAATAATAATAATAAAAGATGCATTAGAAATTATTTAAAGCATCAAAATAACACATTATGTTCTCTACAAATAAAATTATGAAAGATACAACTGTATACAAAGTATCATAAAATTATTAGTAATTTTAAAGTTCATAACTATTTGCGTTATCTTGTACCAAATTTTTATTTTGTTAAAAGTTTGTATGCATTGAAGTCTTTTGATATTACAGTGTTAAATTTTCCCTATATCGTGTCAAAATATATTATCAGAGATTTTGCCTTCTGTAATAGAAGTAGTTAATGACTGAATTCCACGTAATTTGCAAAAACACAAATCAATGGATTTATAGTTAAACTGATTGCTATATATATATATATATAACAAAATTCTACAGTTTAAACGAAATATTGATTGAGAAGTTTCCTGAAAGCTGTTTTTAGAATTTTAAATTTAATAATTTAAATATCAGATCATTATAAATTTTAATTAACCATTTGCATTGAGGGAAAAAGTGCTTTCATGTGTTTTGTGATAGAAATATGGTCATACATCTCTGCTAATTATTTTGTATTATATAGAAAAATTAAAATGATTAATCAGCAAAATAGCCCATGTTTATTTAACTAAGCATGATTTAAATTATAAAACAACTTTACAATTTTTCCAGCAGAATACTCCAAAATTGCATTAAATTAAAAAATGAAATATATGATGGACATTATTTACATGAATAAAAGTCAATTAAATTTTAATAGTTCTCATTTTTTTACTAATTTATTAAGATTCATAATTATACATATAAAAGTGTTAATCAGTGTTAGTATTTTAAAAATGTTCTTCAGTGTTTTTACTTAGATTGTCACATTTCTTATTGAAATTTTAATAGCAGATAGTTCTATTTTATTGTTTAACAACCCTCTAAAACTGGAATTAAACAATTGGTAATTTTAATGAAAAGCATAAATTTAAGTAGCAAAGTTGTTTTTTATGCAGCACATAAGATATTTTTTTAAGTTAATGAACAAAATAGTTATTTTTAAAATTGAAAATATCAACATTAGCATATTGTTGGTGTCAAATAAATCTTTTCTTAATGTGCAAAGTACTATTTTTACCCCCACCCTCTTGACTATCATCTTTTGATTTTCCTTGATTAAAATAATTAGAAGGCAATATTTTGGAATTTTTTTTGTCTAAATTACTATTTTTCAACAAATTAAAAAAAAAATCTTAACCAGGAAAATTTTTGATCCCTTTAAAACTAAAATTCAAAATCTATTCTTTTTTTTTCTACTTTATTTTAAATTTAGCTACCAAATCGGACATTAACTGTAAATATTAAATAGAAGTCTATCTATTTAACTAAAAATTTAGAATTAATAAAAAAAAGGAAATAAAACACACCAATCATTCTTGTTAGAAAAGGACATGTACAATACATCATAATAGTCATATTCTTATAATTTATCACACAATCAGAAAATAGTAAACATTAATCTCTACGAACAGATAATTGCAAATTGTGCAGAAACAGTGCACTCAGGTAGTTAGGTAATTATAAACCAAACCTCATTATTACAAATGAGCAGAACAGTATTCATTTAAGTTTTTAAATACTTTTCTTAAAATTCTATTTCTTTATATCTTGTTGCAAAATGATTAGTAGAAATTTTATTTAAATCAGTATTTTTATAGTTCATTTACTAATTACAGATAATAACAATCCTGACACAGTATATCAGAAACAGGTTTATAAATGTAGAATTCCTAGAAAATTACTAGAATTAAAAAACTGTTAGAGTCTTGTTTGGAATTTACTCTTGTTTTCAACGTTGCAAGAAAAAGCACTGAAGAAAACCATCTTAAACTTCAGAGATTTTGCCAAAACTTGCTCGACATCCAAATTTCATTAACTGTCTATTTGTTACAATCTGTCTCTAAATTATGAAGGATCAGCAAAATTTGTTAAAAGGTAATGCAGACACAGAAATGTTTCTCCATCAAATAACAATTGTGTATAAAACTTTTTTTAAGATCTTCCGATTTAGTAAACTTGACAATTAAGATATTTCTTTCTAGCAAAGGATTTTTCTGATTAAGGAAATACCACACAGCCTCTTACAAGTTTATTTGTAGTAAAATATAACTTCATATTATAGGAAAGAAAATACTTACAAATATTATACTGACAGCAGGGCCTATGAAACTGAATACAAAGTAATTATCAGCTTGCAACCAGCAATAACGGCTGGTACCATAACTGCCAGGGTCAATTATAGCTGAGATACCAGTGATGATTCCAGGAACAGTGTATGCAACTACATAATACCACCAGGATTTTGATTTTTTGCCATCACAAGATTGAATCAATGTTACATATTGGTGATAGCACTCAAAGAACATCCAAGAAAAAGTTACGAGGAATAAATATTGCAATATTCCAGCAATAAATGAACAAGCAAGATGATGGTTTGTTTGTTTAATTCCACCAAGGAAAACAAGTTCTGATAATAAAAGGCATAGAAACATATTTCTATGAATGAAAGTGCTATCTTCTGAAAGGTCCACACTGAAATGAAAAGAGAGAAATTCATTTAGATAGGAGCAAGACTGAAAAGCTAAACATTTAGAAAATTGGCATTTAGTTTTTATTCTTAAGAAAAAATTAAAACTATAGTATTATGTAATATTAGTAGCTAATGTAGATTGCATTTAATTCTAAGGATAATAACTGCAATATATTTAATTTCCTATTCATAAATAATTCACAAAAGAATGAAAGTTAGATAAAAGAGACATTATTATGTTATGGAAGGTTATCTAGTGCTGACTCGTAAATATTTAGTAAATTTCTTGCTACAAAACAAAGGATTAAAAGATACTTTATTTCAATACACAATAAAAATTTGGGAACCAAATTATTTTCATATATTTTTTTTCTTATGATATCAAGTTACAAGCATTTTTAAAAAAACTCTATTTTTTATTTATTTCCTATTCTACTTCAAGCTTACAATCCAAAACCTTGTAAAATGATATTACTAGTTACAATTAACCATGGATTTTGCAGCAATGGGCAAGAGTAACAATTTATTTTCTCTAGGTTATGATGAACTAAATAGTAAAGACGATTTTCTAAACATTTTTGCAGTTAAATTATTTCATAACTTTTGCATATTTGCAGTGATAGATATATATAATATTCTAATGCAAGTTCACTAGAATTTTATATTTAAGAAACAAAATTTATACAAAGAAGAAATTAATTATATCAGTTAAATAACTTTATAAAACTAAACTTCAACAAAAATTTGCATTTAATTATATAACAGTGCATACTCTATTAGATAAATCAGGCTTAAAAAATTAAATGAAAGGCAGTTAGAAACTGTGCGTTCAAATAATGTAAATTTTCTATTTAAATTTATTGTGATTTATCCTTTTTTTTGGGGGGGGGGGAGGGTAGATCACAACAATGCTTTATTGAATTCATTATTATGCCACTGCAAATTTTAAAGTGAATGATATAAATATTGTGCTTAATGGTAGTTAATTAAAATTACAATGTTATGAAACAAGCTGATGTTATATTTTCAATATTCCACTATGGTTTTCTTATATTATATCCCACCATATAATTTTAGATTTGTTATTTGTTTACTTTTCATGAAGGAATTATATATAAAGATTTATAAAAATCCCATTAAAGGTAGAACTATCATGTAACATTTTTACATCCACAAAAGCAGAACTACACAGTTTCTTGAAGATGAACCACAAAATGAATTTTTGATTCACAAACTTAAAAAGAAATACTAAAACCTCTTTTATAGACATCAATTTCCTTACTTCTTTTAGAAACTTTAATGACTTTGCTATGAGTTTTAGTATTTCAGACGAATCAGAAAACGGAAGTGGGTAACAATAAATTAAGTTACAAAGGCATCAATATTTGCAACCATATAATAATAATTTAATATTTGTGGTTGTCAGAAAACTGTTTCTAACTGTCTACAGTTATTAAATAAAATGGTACAAATATAATTAGAATGCAAGATAATTTAAATCTTACTGCATTTGCAAGTTGCAGTTCTGAAGAGGATTTTGAAAATTCTATGGTAATTCTATATTTGAGAAAAGAGTGAGAATGATGGAAACCAAACTGAAGAGAAATTACAGATTTTATTCATAAATAAAGATTAAATTCCCTTTTTAAGGAATTTAATTTGTCTCTCACACATAGATGAATGACAGATATGTTTAAATACTACTTAATAGTTATAAATAGCTCCTTACCTCAACAAGAACAGCACAATAACAGTAAAGAGTAAAGCAACTGTTGCAACTACACAGCCAATTGTGATGATCATGTATAATATATCAGAATTCAGTGAAGGAGTCTATGAAAGAATAGAGTAATATCATGAAAAAAATCAGTTTCACCAAATAAATTAACTATCCTTGATTGATTTTTATTTAATGATTAGCATAAAATATTATTGATGGGATTTCAATGTTTTAAACAAATAACGCATGATAAAGTTTGAAAAAGATTTCATGATCGCATTATTGAAAATACAATTTATTCATATTTAATTACACCATAAAATTATTTTGGATCAGAATAAAAAAAATCAAAGGAAAGTTTAATTTTCTTAGATTTCCTAACATGATTTCCATCACACATTTTAGATATTCATACAATAATCTACATTTCATAGATCACATTTTTATTATTGCTGACTTAAATAGCTGAAGTTGTATGATCTCTTATTTTAAAAAAGAAATCATAATTTCAAAAGCATATGATGTGATGATTCATAATTATGTATTAAATCATGGATAGAAAATGTAAGTTTAGTTTTGTAACTAATAGTAAAGAAAATTAGTTATAAAATTAGAAAGTGTACAATAAAATGAGAATTTATAATGAAATCAATGGAAGTATAAATCTTTTTGTTAAAAAGTAATTTTTAGATACAAGATGACAAATAAATTAAAGACAAACAAGAATAAAAAAATAAATTACTCACAAAATCTGTTTGTAAATCCATTATTAGAGCAAAATTGGTCAAGTGATCGCACAAACACACCGTATGAGATTTATTACTTATTTCTACCCAGCAACCTTTTGCAGACCAGTCCCTAAAATTTGAAAATAAATTCATTAATGGCCTATTTTACATTCATTGTATAATATAGAAATGAAGCTATTTTATTTTACTGCATGGTGGTTTTTTGTAAAAGAAAAACTCTATTTTTAATATTTTATCAGGCTGAAGTCTTGAAGCTATTGAAACACATCCATTAATTTTTTTTATATAGTACAGAAATAAAGCTACATAATTTTTATTACATTTACTATAACAGTACATTACAATAAAAACCTATTTTTAATATTTCATAAAAATGGAATTGAACCTATTCATCAATTTTTGCAGCTTTAAAAATAATAGGATAAAAGTAAAAATATTGTCTGAAAGAGAAGAGCAATACATTTTAAAAAGAACAAACAAAGAATTTTAATCAACCAAAAATCCTCAAATGTTTTATTTAAGATGTAAAGATTAATTTTTATCCATACAGTTGAATAGAAACTACACCAAGATACTTTTGATTAGGGTGAGATTAGCTGAAAGTGAAAACAAGACAGACTCAAAACTGAAATCAGAAGCTAAAAGCCATTATAAATTATTTACATTTTTTTTAATGTAATGGGATAGTTTCAATTGTCTAGTTTCATTCTTATTTCTTTTTTTTTTAAACATTTCTTCCGAAGTTTTTAAAAGAAAAGTTAACTTTACATTAACAGTTCAAAAATTTTCACTGAATTTGTAAAACAAATTCTTATTGTTAAATTGCAACAGATCAACCGTTCAAGTTTGGCTGACTGTCAATGAAACTTGATGTATATCCATTTGATGAGTAAGTTAATAGGATTTATAAAGGGATGAAACATCTGAATATCATTGTAAATTTTAATCCCTTGTATATAATCTTGACTGGAACATTTCTCAATATTACAGCTATTTACAGTAGCAACTGTTTCTCTAATGTATAATATTTTAGAACTTTTCATCAAACATCTCATGAAAAGATTTTCTGCAGAATGACAATCATACTCCAAACCTACTATTTCATTATACATATGCACCATTATTCTTAATAACATTACCAATGAGATAAGACTTTTCAGAGTGAAATGTGTAAATTGATAATACATTGCTTATAACAGAATATTAATGATATAACATGACCTTAACATTCTGAATTTGATAAATGCAAAATTTCAACATTACTTTCTCATGATGTAAAAAGCAATATTATAGTGAAACATATTTTAAGAGAAAAACAAACAAACATAATATACCTTAAATGGAAATCCCAGAAAGCACAGACTGGATTGCTAACATTTTCCTCCTATAAAATATTAACATTATAAGTGTTTTTTAATCATAATAAAAATAAAAGAGTGTGAAGTAAATCACAAAAATAATCTTCAAAATGCATATAATTCAGAATCAACAACATTATTTGTATTGCAACAATTTTTAATATATATACAGAGTTAATAAAAATTTTAGTGAATCATTCATAGTTTAAGGTAGTAATTTTGTAAGATACCATCTGAGCTTTAGTAATTTATTTAAAAAGTAGATTTGCCTAGTAACACAAAATATTGTTTAAAAATTGAACTTATGCGAATTTAATACATATTTTTGTATTTATTTTTAAACAACAAACAAGTAAGTAAAAAGTTATAGACAGTATATTCCATTCATGATAGTGACTCTGAGAAAACAAAACGGCCGTATAGAAAAACAAAACTTGAGATTCAATATCAGACGGCCCATTACTGATTAACTTTTTTACTTTGTCTATCTCATTCTTCTCTAAATTATGTATTGACATTCGGAACAGTTCCACAAGCCAGTTAATTATTCTTAGCTTGAGTAAAAGCAAATAGATATTTATTAAAATTATCTGATTTTGCACTTCTCATGAAATGTTCTATTCTTTGCTCAAAATTTAATCCTGTGTTATTGTCTAAAATTTCTGTAAGCACAGCAAGGACAAATTTTCTACCACATCCCCTTGACCACAGTGTGGCACACAGCAATACCACTCTCTGCTGTATAGTTTGTTCCAGTTCATTAAAGTTTGTCTCTTCAATGCTTTTTTTTCTCTATTTTATTCCCAATTATAAATCTGTTTTTCCCAAAACAGTGGTGAAGTGTTTTTTAAGCTCTGTTGTCATGAATAGGCCTGATGTCAAGAGACAATCATTGCTTACAATGAGTATAATTACTTAAAGACTTGGTCTCGTGCAAATTAAATGCTATGGATTCGAGCATTGGTTTTACAGACCCAGAATGTAATTATCAAAATGTGTAGCATTTCCTACAGAAGGGTACAGAAAATTTGTGCAGTGGCTGATAAAACTGCAGTTATTGAATCTCTGAACAACATTCCAATTTTTCACCAAGGGAAAAAAGCCTGTCAGAGATTTGATGGATTTTGATAACAGTGTTGTGTGTTAGATTGTACAAGGATTTTATAACAGAAGTGAATATTCAACAGTGGAAAAATGAAGAGTTTGCTTAGTGGAAAAAAATTTATTATTCTAAATGTGCAAAATCGCCATGGGGAATTTTGAAAAATTTGGGATATTCTTACAAAAAGTGCAATGATGTTTGAAGGTTTTTTAATGGCAAGAAATGACATCATTGTTTCTCAAATGATATTTTTGAAAAAAAAAAAAAAAAAAAAAAAAAAAAGCTCAAAATTAGAATTGATTCTTTTTCCAGGCCTATGATATAGCTAGGTGAAACTTCAGCAAATGCTAACCATTCATCTAAATATGTTTGGTAAAGTTCCTATTTCCAATTAAGCTTAAATGTATTGTGAGAGAAAGTACAAGATTGATCATCTGCCATGCTGATTTAGGCTTTATTCCATTCTCATAGTTTGTATATCAGGCCAAAAGTAGAGTTGATTGTCCAGAAGAGATTAATAGAGAAGTTTTCAAAATGCAATTTTTTGATTTACTTAGAGGATTGGGGAACCACTGTTATTGTCATGAATAATGTGAGCTATCATTTGGCATATGTTAAAAGAATTCCCTCAATAAAAGCAAAAAAAAAAAAAAAAAAAACTGACATTATGCCATGGTTTCCAAGCAAAAATATTTCTCATAAATGCAACCAAAATCAGACCAGAATTATTGAGGATTGTAAAGGAGCACAAAGAAAAACAAAGCATATGAGATTGATTAAATAGCAGACAAAATGGAGCATGAAGTAGTGAGACTCCCACTCTATCACTGCAACACTACACAACTTATCAGGGTGAAAGGTGAAATCTCTAAGAAAAATAAAACTTTCAAAGTTACAGATGTTAGAGAATTGCTCTATGAAGCACTGTTAAATATAACAGTGGATGTTTGGAAAAAATATTTAAAACACACAGAGAAAATACAAGAGGATTAGTTGATTCTGGTATTACGAGAATATGCAATCAAGAAGATTTTAATCAATTTATAAGATGGAATGATTAATTTAAGTAAAGAACCTTTAAATTAGATATTTTAATATTTTATAATTCTCTTATTTATTTCAATATGAAGCATGTAAAAAATTAATCTGATAATTATAACGATATATATATATATATATATATATATATATATATTAAACTAAAAAAATAATTAAATATATTAAATTTGGTATGAGATTTTATGACTATAGTTTTTATTTCAATCAGCTAGAAAAACAAACAAACTGCAACTTAAATGGAAACTCAATTTTTAAATATTGTTGCCTGTTTGTCAGGGATTAACTGCCAAAAAATTGGCCAAGAGTCACATGGTAGATTCAGTAAAAAATGTTAAATTCATGCTAAAGATTAATACTTCATAGTTATTTTATGCAATGCAAGGTATTCTTAACACCTTTACTAAAGAAAGTGCGAAAAAGCTTTAAAGTGACTACTTCAGCTTAATAATAATAATTTACCTAAGAAAATACTTCAGATTCAATGATTTTTTTTGCTTAGATTGCCATCTTAATTTTTAACATCAAAATTTTTATAATTTTCTTTACATTATAACATATGATTTTAAAATACTTATAAAACTTTTATTAAATACCATCAAAAATTTTCCCAATATTTTTATATTTTGATAGTAGACAAGCTTTCAAATTGTAACTACATAATCCAATTTTTTGTCTTAATTCCATCTTCTTACTGAAATGCATAGGCATAGAAAAAAAAGCTATGTCAAAACCATGGAATGGAGAAGGGAAAAGAGTTAAGAGTGTGCAAATCATGTCTTTGACACACTTACAGAAAATACACAGACTACAGTGAGTGACAGAGAATGGCAAAACCTAAGAGGGAGAGGTAAGACTACAAAATTAAAAATACACTTATTAGAACAACTGTGTTAAAACTTTTAAATGTTACAGTAAGCATTCTGTAAAGACGATGATAATACTTTTATGCTGATATTTGTGCATTTAATCTCTAAACATCAAAATAATTCATTGCTTCATAAAAAAAAATCTCAAAATTCTGCTTTATTTATAAATACAAACTACTTTATTTATGATAGATTACTTTGCTTAGACTCATTATAATGTCATATATTTACGATAAAACAATTATTAATTATTATCATACAGTGGCTAAAAACGTTGAGAATACATCTTATTTTTACTTGATAAATCTGTCTTTCAATATAAATAATGTATTACTGAGATGTGCAAACATGTTTTTATTTTTACATATAAATAAAGGTTTAATTTAGAGTAAAAATAAAGAACAATCAACAACAACAACAAAAAAAACCCCTCCCAAACTGAGAATCTTCAGAAACATTTTTAATAAGCATACTCAGATTTTTACCTCAAAAAATTGAGAGTACAACAATGAAATTTTTGAAATATCTTGCATAAAAATAAAGTGCCACTGCTAAGTTACGTGTCTTTTGGCTTTTATAATTATCTCTAAACATCCTGATCACTTTTTGTTCATATGTGAAAATATTTTACCCTATTCTTCTTACAAGACTTGTTTTAAATGGGTTTTGTTTTTCATTTTGTGTTCCTTAATCACTTTTTTGCATATGACCCTCGAATATTTAATGACAATGATGTCAGGATACTGTCCACAATAAAAAAAACACTAAGTTTTCATATTACGAGCACTCTGTTTGGGCTTATTGACCTACTGGATGATGAAGTTTCCGTCTAAACCTAAATTTTTAGTACATTCCTTTAGATAGCCGCATAGTATATTCAAGTAAACCATATGGTTTATAATGCCATCTATAGGAATTAAATTTCCTACCCTGGATGAAGTCATGCAAACTCAAATTATGATGGAGTAATCGCCATGTAGGATGTAAATTTTTTGGATCCAAAGCTATATTAGGCTTTCTCCATACAGTAAGATGTCACTGCCAAAAATATTGAGTTTTCTTTCATTACCAGATAAAACTTTCTTTCAAAAGTTAATAGTCTTCAATGATGAATTATTGCAAATTTCAAATGCTTTATCTGAATTTGCAATCTGATTAATGGTTTTTCTCTAACAGCGTTGCTTTTATATCCAGCTTGTCTAATGGCATTTCACACAGTTTCAGCACTCACGTTTTTGCCGATAATTTGAGAAGTTTCTGCAGGAAGTTTGATGGACCATATGGTCACAGCAATCTAAAGGAGTGTGATAAAAATTTGGGTTTAGATGGAAATTTCATTTTCCAGCAGGACAACAGCCCCAAACAGAATGCTCATAATGTCAAAATATGGAGCCTCTTTCATTGTAAACAGCAGTTATACACACTACCACAGTATCCTGATATCAATGCTGTTAAATATTTGAAGGGAATACTAAAAAAACTGGTTAAAAACCGCGAAATTAGAAACAAAACCCATTTAAAACAAGTGTTGTAAGAAGATTGGGGTAAAATATCTTCGCATACCAACAAAAAGGGGTTAAATCAGTACAATGATGTTTAATAGTCATTATAAAAGCCAAAAGACATGCAATTTAGTAATGACACTTTATTTTTATGTGAGATACTTCAAAAATTTTATTGGTGTACTCTCAATTTTTGAGGCAAAAATCTGACTATGTTTAATCAAAATGCTTCTGAAATTTTTCAGTTTAGAAGTTTTTCGTTGATTGCTGTTTATTTTTACTCTAAATCAAACCATTTTTCACATGTAAAAATAAAAATTTGTTTGCACATCTCGGTAATGTATTATTTATATTGAAAGCCAGATTTATCAAGTAAAAGTAAGGTGTAGTCTCAATTTTTTAAGCTACTGTATGTCAATACCAATGAGAGCAAGAGTCATGGAAGTTAAAATACTAAAGAAAATTATTTTACTCACAAATCGATGTTTGAAGGTAATCACAGCAGGACGACTTAACTTAACGTTTCCACCTTTTTCTAGAGATATACTAATAATTCTAGAATTTAGTATTCGTGTAATATTTTCAGAAGTATGATCAAGAGGATAATGCAAGATTGTAGAGCCTGGCAATAAGTAATCATCCAGTTTATTGTATATAGTGAAAACTACTTTATAAAAACCTACAAAAGAAATTAAGTATTAGCAATTTTCATAAATAAAGTTAAATTAATTTTGTAGTGTAAAATACATGCAAAAATATAATGAAAGTGATATTATTATTCTTAAAACTTTTATAGTTATGTTCCTCTTAATTTTGAAGATTAAAAATAATTTTATCTATTAACTGATTTTACTGATTAAGATGAATCATTCCTTTACATTTACTAATGAAATGATCATACGATGGTGAATATTTACAAAATGAGTAGAAAGCAAATAATAGTAAAAGGAAGAAAAAAGAAAGTAGAAAAAAAGGAAATACAAACAAGTTAGATAAAAAAAAAATTTACATTTTAACAATCACAATTTGGAATAAGGGAAAATATTATAAAACAATTCATTATTGGGAAAAAAAACCCACCTTAATGTTGAAATTATCCATTTTAATTGCTATGGAAACTATTATTAAACATTAACATAAATTAATTAAGAATACTTGATTCTATTTACATTAGAATATAAACAGAGTGGGGAACAGTACTAAATGGATAAAATTCTGTAGATTTTAGTGCAATACTTGTGAGTGAATCATTAATAAAATTAGATATAGAAAGATCTGCAAAAAGTTACTGCTACATTTTTTTAACACTAGAGGAACTTCTGAATAAAAACGTTATAAAGTTCCAAAACATTATTTCATTTTACACAGTACATTGATTAAGTTTCATCAAAATATGTGCCAATTCATTTTTATTTGGAACTGGATTTCAAAAATATAAAAATCAATTATTTATATTCCAATAATTATTTTTTATTATAATAAATCACTTCACAAATGAAATCGTGCTTGACTCGTTTTATGGTTTGCAGTTTGAAACCTGAGTTTACAATGCACTAATCAAATATGAATAAAGTAGGACTTATTTTATGAAATTAAAATGTATCCAATTTTGAATAATTCTGTGTATTTAGATGATAAATTCTTAAAAAATGTGTAAAACTAGGCTAGCATGTTTTAATGTATTTTAAGAGTAAAATAAAAAGTTTTCATTAACTTTCCATAGATTGTTCTAAATTGATTTAAAATCAAGTTATGATCTGAGGAATTATATACATGGTAATTGAGGAAGTATATACATTGGTTCAGTATTAAAGAAAACTAATTAAAAGTAGAAATGTTTTAGTGTGAGGAGGATAACTAATAAATTATTAGAAGATTGGATTGCTTGGGATTTTTGATTCCCTGCTAATACATATATTTTATCCAAGGAATGAACAAAATCAACTATACCATTCTTTGCATAATCTTCTATAGCTTCTTTTGGAATAAAAACTTTGTCTTGAACATTTATCCAGTAAATACCATCAGCCTCCAAAGATATATCCTCATAAATAGGAAAAGTCAAAAATTTTGCATTCCTTGATTTGATAACTTGAAGGGATATCCCTGAAAAACATAAAATGAAAATAAAAAAATAAATGAGCATACCAATATATAAGAATTAGTACAATTAGATTTACTATTTTTAATCCTGCAGCTAATGTAAATATTCTGAATAGAAATGCATAAAATGCTATTTTAACTATTAATAAGTTTTATCTTCTGGATTAAACATGAATTTTTAAACAATTTTTTTCTGCAATGAAAGAAACCAGTAGGCTTTATGTTTATTCATTACATATTATTTCTGCCTCAGTAATCGCTTGCTATGTTATATGAAGAAATTCGTAAAATAATTTTATAACCTAATTTTTTTCAAGGATTTTAATGAGTTAAAAGCAGTCAATGCAATTTAACAGCAATTAGAAATCAGAATCATATATGGAAATTCTTAGAAGAATATGCACCAAATGTTTCAGATTTTCAGTTGCCTACATAAATATAATTTTTATAATAATAAACCTAAAATTCTGTAAATAAGTACATCTGCCCATCAAATGAAATAAGATTTAAACAAAACCATCCTTAAATAATAAGATATATTTTAGATCAAGAGACACATTTTTAATAAAATACACAGTTATTTTAATAATTAGTTTGTCTGATAAGCATAAAATGAAGGATCATATATAATAAAATAAATTAAGCTTTCTTTCAAATTAGCTACTCCTTAGCTCTTTTATTGAAACCATCAAAAATCTTGAAATTTGTTTCCAATAAAAATTTTTATCACACACACAC
The DNA here is from genome assembly GCA_026543055.1 of Argiope trifasciata. Classification (NCBI taxonomy): domain Eukaryota; kingdom Metazoa; phylum Arthropoda; class Arachnida; order Araneae; family Araneidae; genus Argiope; species Argiope trifasciata. The sequence continues at coordinate 1,279,756 of JAPMOQ010061359.1, forward strand.
ACAATTTTTACTCTATGCAGGTAATTTATGACTTACATTTTTAATTCAAAATTTGGGTCCTTTTCATATCAGGTGGACACTTGACTTTTTACAAAATATCAAGTTTTAAGGAATTAGCATATTTGCATAAATATAATTTAAGATAGTTATAAGTAATAAATAAATAAATTAAATTATTTGAAAATATTATACACATTAAAAAAAGTGCTTTTACTTACAAACATTACTCTTAATTAAACTAAATGAGCCATCTTCACTTGATGTCTCAGCTAACAGGAGGGCACTTTCGTCCAGTCTTTGAAGGAGCTTAGATAGAATCATTTTCTTTTCGAACAATGGTATATCTTTCCATGCAATATCTTGTTTATCATCTAAGAGACCATTAAATGTCTGCAGTGCAGACTGTTTGAAAATACAGAAAATTTGTTAAAATATAAGAATTCAAAAACACAAATGAGCTAATTTGATTGAATATCAATAACTCATCAGGAATTAGATCTTACTAAAATTTTAAATATTAAGGAAAAGTTTTTGTTGGTAATTTTCATCATATGATCATTTGTTTGATATTAATTTATTCATTATTAATTTATTTTCTGTTAACTTTGAGTTCCTAAAATGTCAGCAATTCATATTATGATAGCTATAGTTCAACTTAACAGCAATTGAAGTTTCTATAAATTTGTTTTTTAAAGAAATGAGGTCAATTTATGTTCACATAGTAGGTACTTAACAACCAATGTGCAACAGTTCTACACAATTCCCAGATGTCTGCTAGTAATGATTGTTTACTATTTTCCCTTTGTGAGAACAGTCAGAAGAAAAATTGGAGTACAAGGTATTTCTTAAGGAGAACAATTTAATTCGCAAAATTTTTAATTATATTTTTAATTAATTCTGAATTTTATGTTAAGAAATAGATTTCTATTTGAAAAGATTTAAAGTAAATGACCAGTTTAACGGTCATATCAAAGAAAAGGTTGTAAATTTCAGTTTTCAAGTAAATTTTTTTTAATTAGTTAAGATTTTTTATATAAAAATAGTAGTGTGAATGAAAAAATTTAAAAAATATTTCTTTTTATGACATATATATATACAATCAGAAAATGAAAGTGAGGAAGCCATAGTACTATGGGGGTGAAATTTAGTATTTTGTACGATAAGAAAAGATTTTTTCAAACAGTACTTGTTACTGATATTATCTTCAATTTTAAAGACAATGCCATTCTGTGTATTAACTTAAAAAAATATCTTATACATTGCACACAATAAAATTTGCAGCTTAAATCTGTACTTTTCGATAAAATTACCAACTGTTTAGTTGCATAATTAGACAGTTATGAAATAAAATAGAACTATCTAATATAGATTTAGTAAGCAATATGATAGTTGAAATAAAACTTCTTATATATAATTATAAATCATAATAAATAAATAAAATGAAAACTATTAAAATTTAATTAATTTTTATACATAAAAATAATGTTTCTTGTATATTACTATTGTATTGTATTTAATTTCACAATATAAAACATTTTTGAAATATTTTTCTGTTAAAATGAAAAAAAAAAAAATGATTTAAGACAAATCTAGGCTATTTTGAAAATTTATCATCCATTTACCATCTACTTAAATTATTAGATTTAAGATACCAGAAGTTGCATTCAGAAAACTCTTCAAACAGCATTTCAGTAAATTACTGTTACACCATGCTAAATCTCTGATAATTTTTAACAATATACATGTGGAAATTTAAAGTAAAGACTTGATAATATATTTATATGAATCAACCAAAAAAATGAAAATTTAATTGCTCATCATTTAATATTTAAAAATTTTTAGGGAAAAGAATTTTTAGCTAAACTGAAAACTCTAGATAAGAAAAAGCAAGTAGCTACATACTTTAAAACTACTTATCACATTACAATACTTTATTCAGAATAATAGCAATGGTCTGTTTTATAATATTATTTGTAAAGAATAAAATAATGTGTTATTTTGAGGTTTCATAACTGAAATAATTTCTAACACATGCTAATCTTAATTCCACTTATAATATACTTATAGCAATTATATGCAATACTGGAAGTAAATACTTCTAAGAAAGCAAAGCAATATACTTTATTGCAATACTATATATATATATATATATACAATGGGGGTTATTTCATGTTTTTTTAGTTTAATGTTAAGAATTACAATTTTATGTATCCTGAATTGTAAATTAAAATATTTCCCCCAAAGTAAAGTCTTGCTATTTTAAATCGGTAAAGGCGTTTTTTTTTTTGAATAATAATAATAATTATAAAACTTACTTTGTTCACTTACTAATGAACAAATTTTTGCTTAGTTTGATTGTTTATTCAATATTTTAATTAAATTGTGTTTTTTCATTGAAATCTTAACGGTACGGTTAGCGATTAAACAGATATTTATAGCAGCAGAAATGGGAACATCAAATTAGATATATTTAAAACATTTTTTTCGAAAAAATCTATTTTAAATTCTTTTTAACACCTTCAGATAACTTTGAAAATTATCAGATCACATTAATAAAGTGACATTAAAAACATACTGGGTGAAAAAAATTTATACAAGAACAAATTAATAAAAGAGAAAATTCATTCATTCTAAAAAACAGTTCTGTCAGATACTAATCTAATACAAAATGGTAGTTTCTACTATATTAAACATTGGTCTGTCCAGAATAAATCAAAAGTTTCTGATCAAAAATAATTCTCCAGGATAACGAAAAAGACTTTTCTGAAGGAATCACGCACGAAAATTTAAATTTAAAGGATGTTAATAAAACCAAGCTGCTTTGTTAGACGCTGTTTGATTGAAATGGACGAGAATCGGATATTTGGCTAAAAAGGCTTTTATCTCCTAATGCCAAAAGTGTGCAGTCAATAAATAAAAAACATCAGATATTTGGTAGATATTCTTTTTATCTCAGACAAAATATAAATAAACGTACATAAAAACAGAGTTATATATATATATATATATATATAATTAAATATATATATATATATATATATTACGTGAATTGACCTCACTGAAAATGGATTGCACTATTTAAGAAGTGCTATAAAATGGATCAAAATGTGTAATAAGTAATAATAACAATCATTACCGTATTAAAAAACATCATTTAATACATTATAATTTAGATGATGGTTCCAAACAATATACCTGCAAGAGTTCTCGAAGGACATGGTATCTATGCCACGTATCCAAGAAATTCTCCATGCTGCTTATACTTTTATGTAAAGCTTGTTGAGTCAGGTCACTGAGTATTTTTATATCTTCACTGAATAAAGCTTTTGCAGAAGACATAAGAGCTAATTCTGATATAATACCAATGATTGAATCTCCATTTTGAAGCTGCAAAGGAAATTATTCGTTTAAAGTTTAATATAAAGAAGTTTTTTCTTTCAGAAAGGAAAGATGCGATTTATTTATAAATGAAAAATACATTTACTCTTTCTTTAAGATTCTCCAGCCACAATGAGCGACATTCCGTAAGGTCAGGGAATTCAGAATTCCAGTGAGCTGGTTTGCCTTTACAATGCCATTTAGCATTTCCTTTACCCATAAAGAAAAACAAGAATAATACATTAGAACAAAACTTTTGGATGCATAAGTATAAGTAAGTATAAAAGAGTTAAAGTTAAAATTATTTTAAATCAGTTTATTATTATTTTATCAAACAGTTAATTTCTAATCTTAATGCAGACAGGCATTAAACAGGATAGGAATTTTTTTTAAAAGCTAGAAAAGACTAAGTTTTTTCTTCAAAAAGTATCTTTAAAGGCCTACAATTGAAATTTGTTAAACGTTTCCACTATTTATTCTGTGAAATATTACAGATTTCGTGCCTGCGATGTCAGCTCTTCAAGATATTGGTCCCATACAGCAGTTTCTCTTGTCGATATAATGCGGCGTATAAAATGTTTCAAAATAGAATAACCGGAAATTCCTTTAGGAGTGATTATTTTTACGATATTTTACTATATTCAAAATATTTTGCAATTTATTGTACTAATAAGAAGATTCAATAATATTAAAATAATGAATCAATTATAGTGAGTCTGAGTAATTTAAAGCAAGGAATAATAGAGAATGCATGATCAATCTTACATCAGAAGATTAAAACAATACTAAGTATTGCAAAAAGTATCTTCTTTTTTACTGACTTTTGTTTTTGATTCAATGGGCTATTTAACATGCTTGAAGGATAGGGTTTAATTTAATTTGTTGCACCAGTTGGCTCTCTTCTGTTAGCTCTTGTTCTTGTATCTCTTGTGAAATTTCTATTTGCTTTCACAAATGTAAGCGAATTCCCCAGTAAAATCACAAAATACGCCCTTGACCCTAACCCCAGAAAAAACACTAAACAAGCGAACAAGCAAAAAACACTTTGAACTGATAAATTCATCTTGTAATCTCCCAATTATTTTTGTTAAACACTTTTATTTAATTTCCCTTTTTCCATGTTTATAAAGGCGGAATCCGTTTTCTTTGCTTCCTTGTATATACTAAGGGTCATGGTGGTCTAATGGTAAAGTGTGCTTCAGGTGTTGGATGATGTCAGGTTCGAGACTCGATTCCACTGAATTCAAATGGATGTAATGCATTTAAATCTAATTAAGGTCAAGCGTCCTGTTATAGACGAGGAATGGAAGTTTATAGAGGAGAATGACAGCTCATTCTCCTATAAACTTTCATTTTCCTTTCGTTTTCTTCATCAGATCCACGGCTAAAAATTTCGAGATCTATTCCCCAAAAGCCCTTGTGTTGCTTCCAAAAAGGACGTTAATATAATTAATTAAACCTGATACTCTAGAGGTTTAAAATGTTGTAAATTTATATATTTTCTATGAGAGACTATTTTAATATTTTCAGAATTTAGTTATCAATTAATTAATAGATTTCAATTCCGTATAAGTAGCATCATTTGATATTGCATTTGAAAAAGTCATTTCAAGATTCAATTATATTTATAATAAATAACTAAGTTTAAAGAATAAATAAAAAGATAATTTCAATAAAAGATAATCTAGTTTTTAGTACACGAACAAAAGCATATTTTTAATAAGTGTTTTTATTTATTTATTATCGATATAATTGAAAATATTTTCCTTTCTTATCTACTCTAAAAATTTCTCTACAATTGTGTTATAGAAGTGTGTAAAGACAACTGCCAAATCCTGTCTCATTCTAATCACAGTTCACTTCTTCAAGATCTGTGACAAATGGTTCTACTAATTAAACATCTTTTTTTTTTTAACAAATCAAGATTATCCTATTAAAACAGGCAAAATAACAGTATTTGAATAGTTTAGTACCTCAATTAGAATACAGCTTTAAGAGACTCCCTAACAGAAATATACCGCTAAAATCGTACTGTTAAAAAAATATTGAAATAAAGAAGTTACAGCAAGCAGTGTTTGCACTTCGGAAATTGCTTGTTGAAAAAAAAAAAAAAAAATAACGTCATCTCATCTTCTTTTCAGAAACATCACAAAGGTAGTTCAGATGAATAAATCTGGAGATATACTCAATGAATCTGCCTATTTATCGAAGATTTTCAAACTAAGTGAATTAGAATATAGAATTAATAATAAAATTACTAATTAAAATGATGCAAACAGCAAAATTATCAAAACATGAATAGTATTGCATTCTTTTTTAAATGGAATATATAGGAGATACAAGATATAACTTATAATAAGCAATTAAATGGCATCTGAAGTCCATGAACACAAAAATTAAACTGAAAAATATTGAAAAAGTATTGGTGCTTTCAATCAGTTGCTAAACTTAAATGTGGTCCGTTGTCTTCTTGTGCAAATTCTGCAACTACCCATAATGTCTCTTATTTGAACAAATGGTTTATGAACTTACCTGTTCTTTTGTGAATGCACATTGGTGGAGTTTCTGGATATATCTTCCGTATAAAATAAACTCCATATTTCATAAATTTAAATATCATATACAATTTTAAAAATTGTGTTACTTACAAAGTTGCACGCAGATTGTCCATATGACAGTTTTTCAAATGGTATATTTCATTATTAGACTTAAAATGCTCAAACTTTTGTACAAATTCAGACCTTCGTAGCTACCGTAGTTTTATATACTATTATAATCATACATAATTTTAAAAGAAAACATTATTTACCTATTAGGTAAATTAGGATATTTGTATACAGTAGAGAGTCACCCTGTGGGTAAAATGAAATTTGCTTAAGACTGCATCTCACTAATATATGACATAATATGACTTAAATACGATTTGATATGAGTTATTGACATATATGACTTAAATAATTCATATAGTTAGTAGAAGAGATTTGAATAAATTATTTTTCAGTGATTTGATTTGAAAGTCAAAGATCACCAATAAATGAATGATTAGTTTTAGTATCGTTTATTTGTGTTATCTTTTTCAAAAGGTTTTGTTTTATTTATATTAGAATTATGCATATTTTAAATGTTACTGTCACTCAGAAATTCCGAATTAAAGATACGAAATATACTACTAATTTTTTTTAAATACGGTCACGCTTCTATTTGGAACCGAATGAACTTTGACAGCATCATCCGTCTCAATCTCCGTCCGTCTTTAGCACCACGAAGAAAACATGTGCAAGATAATATCATTAACGTGAATAATATTTGTAATAAAAATATATTATTATGCCGTTTCGATTTATCATTTGCAATCTAAATTTTGCTACTCATATGCACTGTTGATATCATGGGAAAAATAATTTCTTATGAATATGGGGTATAAGCAATTTTTTAAACTAAGCCAGCAAGAATCCCCCCAAAACATTTTCGCATTATCTCCAATAAAGATCTTACCCCCCCTCCCCCCACATAAAGTTATGAACTTTGGGTAAGGTTGAAAATGCTTTGCATGGCGATAATATTAGTTACGAAGTAAAATCTCTGGGGTGAACCTAGCATTTTCACTGAGATCGTGCTAATATATATTTTAGATGTTTCTCTTCAAATTTGACATGAAACTACTGTTGTAGTCACAAGATCATATAGTGAATTTCATTGATTTAATTCGTTGCGTTTATATGTATGCGAAAGTACAGAACGAATCCTTCTACAGATTAGGTTCAAAATTAAATAAAACCTAAACTTTAAGTAATTAACCTGTATATCATATTTTATCCATCTATAATCATCGTATTAATTTAATGTTCGAACAGAAGAACAGACAGACTTCTATGAATGGATTTTTTTCAAAATAGGTAGAAATCTACAAATTTGGTGCAAAGTACATACATAAACTTTCATCCTTAATAATGAAGGCGTTTCTGAGTTATTTTTTTCACAGACAGACAAATATAATTCCAAAAATGTGTTTTTAGAACTCAAAGAGGTCTGAAATGTAGAGATTCGTCAAAATTTTGAGTTCGATTTTTTTGACGACTCCAATATTTTCGCTGCATTTCATACAGAAAAAAGTAAAAAGGACCAAGAATTAAAAACAAGCTAACAAACAAAAAACATTATTCTACTCCTAATCATTCTTCGACTAAGTCAATATCGTATTTTCTAAGTATTAATGTCTTTAACATAAAAATGCTTAGCATTGACAGATTTAATTTACACGAAACCCACACACAATATAACACAAATCTTCAGCGAATTTGGTTCTTGAACCATATCACTTCATCCTTTTCATAAAAATATATTCATACGAATAATATAATACCTTTAAAAAATGCTTGTTCTGTCCTGAGGAGAAAATATTTTGATAAAATAATAATTTACAAACTGCCTGATAGTGAAAAATCATTCACAATAGTTTTATTATATAAATTGATTGTGATCCATAGCTGGATTCAACTTAAAATTTTAACCCTAAGTTAAAGAATTGGTATTTTCTTATAAGTTCTGTCCAATACGCTTTGTAAATACGTAATCTAAATCGAATATGCTCAAATTTTCCTGAGGATTTAAAGTATACAGACTTTGGTTACAGTAAAACAGGGCCTAGTGGTGAACTGTCAGTTTTAGGGTCGGACGGCTTTAGGCTTGAGAACCGATGCCATCAAAAATCCGCCGTGTATGTGAACCTGGTGCAGCCCACACCCGAAACTGTGGGAAAATTCTTTTCAGTTGTCAAGGGGCAGAAGGATAGAGAGGGAGGTACCAGCTCATCCATCGTTCTCGTCATCTGACTGGCGTTCAGATTTATGAGATTCGTTCTTCTCTTTTGCTTCCAGATGGATCGTTGTATAATTAAATTGAAAAAAAAAAAAAACAACCCTAAAAGCCATCGATTACGACAATGCTGTGACACTCAACACAGCAAAGGAAATAGTAACAGGCTATAAAGAAATGTTAACCACACAAATCAAATATTCAAAAAAAAAAAAAAAAGAAAGTGTTATTTGTAAAATCGCATTTGCAAATGAGTTTTCGGAGAGAGAATGTTGCTTTCAGGCGGTAAAAACTTCGAATATCAAAGAATAAAATCACAATATGTATTAGTAATTAATATATCTTATTGAAAATCAAACAAAAAATGTATTTAAAAAAATTTTTAATGGTGAATACGATTTACGTAACATTCCATAAAAAAATCATAAGACCCCATTAAAGACTAAACGAACACAATGATTAAAAAACAATAAGACAAAAACCACCTTTAACCAATAATCCCTTATGCATTAGATTTTTTACAGTTACAGCTCCTTTTACAAGAATATTTGTTTAAATTATCTATTTATAAGGCTTTTCTTTCAAAAATAACTCTTTTTTGTAAAGTGACACACACACACACACACACACACACACACACACACACACACACACACACACACACACACACACACACACACACACACACACACAATAAAAAACCCTCATAAAAACTTCACTACTTTAGAACACTTATTTTTATAATCCGACTATCAAATGACTAAAGCACAAAATCCCCCAAGTCAATTTCATTATATATTACAAAAATGTATAAAAGAATAAATGGGCGAGTTGCTAGAAATATAAAATCTCCAAACGGAAGATTCATAAACTACACTCTGAACCTTTTTTGATAGTATCTTCTGCGTTCCGAACAAATAAGGGAGAATCTTAAGATATTTCAATCACCTGTGGCTCCATCGGGACACTTAACGGAAGCGGTTTGTCCGGATTTAGTCCATGGCCAGTTAATACTTCTAGATATCATTGACGGGCAATGATCTTCGCTAACATTTGCTGTAGTAGTCAATGCTGTTGATGTTGGAATAGCTGAAGTCAGAGAATGAATTGTTGGACTGAATTCCGTAGCTAATGAAGAAACAAAAAGAAAAAAGGGAACAAAAATTAGTCATTGATTTAAATTTAAAACCTAATTAAAGTTAACAGCTATAAAATCCTGATGATTTAGTATGCCTTATTTTATTTGACTATTACATAATGTAGTGATTTTTAATGTGTAAAATGTGCTCCCTTAGGATCAATAAGTAATAAAAGGGACAAATTTATGAAAAAAAAATTAGCGTGACAATTACTGAAATATCATGAAATGATGGATTATATTAACATAGAAATGAAATTCATACGTCAAAAGTGGGCGAATGCGTTTAACTAGCACAAAGGTATTTTGACAACATTTATTAAAATTTTCAAAATTCAGTGAGAAAAAAAGGAATTCAAAATAAATAATGAAATAAAGTAATAATCATTGGATGGAGACTGATAAAGTGGAATTTCACTTAGTACCTCCCAGCACAGAAAAATTCCTTCACTTTATTATTATTGCCATCTTAACATACACACAAATTTGATTAAATATAAAGGTAGTACTGGATACTTTTTAATTAACAAAGCAGCATTTTAAATGCAAAAAAATTACTGATTTTTATTAATGAATTGCCTTCTAAATTTAAACTAGTAGCTCTTGTATTATGAATCTATTTCGTTTATCTCGGAAATGGCTTACACTTTTTGGGTGAAATTTTATATTAAGATAAGGTTTTGCTTTTTATCTATATGGATATCTCTCCTGAAAAAGCGTGATTTTACATAAAATAAAACTTTTTTTTTTATATAAAAAATATTGGCATGTGGCTATACATAATATACATACGCGTATCAAAGATGGAATAGTGGTTAGGGTTTTGGACTCCCATGCGTTTTTCTTATGCTCGATCCGGCGTTTACAGCCAAATTAGGTTTTGCTTATAAGTTTAAACGAGCCATGGTACAAAATCTTATTTACAATTTTACAAAAAAAAAAAAAAAAAAAAAAAAAAAAAGACAAAGAAAACTTGTCGATTGAAGCTCGGTCCCGCAGGTATTTGATATTTAAACTGCGAATTAGCACATGAATGCATTTATAGTTCAGACTAAATGTGTATTTCTGTTTAGTATTCACTATAAAGTATTTCCCATTATGATCACCCTTAGGCCGGTAATCGCTTAAGTGCTTTCCTATAACAATAAAGGAGGCAATAAATTGAGGTAAAATTAAAGCAAGCGAGTAAAGATGGAGGAAAATATGGAATGTACGAAAATCTCCGACAAAAAAAAAATAGCTACAAATTACTCTAATATCACAGAATAATTATATATTTTGGAAAACTTAGGAATGCATTTATTTTGATATATATCTTACTTTTTCTTGTTGTAAAAAAGAAAGGAAAACCTTCATTTCTATTGGGAGTAGCAGTTGTAGGTATAAATTGTTTGGGTAATGTAGCTGTAGTTCTGAAGAATGGGATTGTTGGAATGGTAGGCATTGGAGTGGACAGGTAGGACCTATACGTGCCAGTCTGGATTTTTCCTATTGGAACTGCAGTCACGTTTGATGAATACGTAGCTCTGTAATAAGGTGTAGTGACAGGCACAGTCAACACCGGAGGACCTAGAAGAGAATGTTATAATATTTGTCATAAACAGCAACAACATTTCAAAATCTTAAATTACTGAGTAACTGAGTTAATTGCTGAGTAGCTGAGTTAACCTAATTTATTTAAGACTAAACTTTGGATTTTAATTTTTTTTAGATGAGGGAGGAAGAGGAGGTAGACATGAGAAATTTTTCAAGTTATACACTATCAACTATAAAAATCATGTCAGACTCAAAAAAAAAAAAAAAAAAAAAAAAAAAAAACCCTTCAGCTTGTTTATATACTATAAGTATCGAGAACGATGTTTTGAAACAAAGATACAGCTATATTTATGTTTCAGCGGGAATAATAAGTTATTTGTTTGAAAGTGAAGTAGTTGAAGATTTCAGCCCTTTATATTTAGATGGCAGAAATAAATGTAAAAAAAAAAAAAATCTTTCTAATGATTTTTTTTTTTTGAAAAAGACTTCATATGACGAATTTTAAAAGCTTGGAAATAAAATCCTGTTTATAATATATGTAATGGATGAAATATATAAAGCATTTTAAGCATACAACATTTTCTTAGAAAACAATGCGCATTAACATATCCTAACTATCAAAATAAAAATAAAAAGTGTGCCTGATGAATTTTTGGAAAATTCCATTCGATACAAATCAAAGTTATTTCGAAAAACGATTTTTTCATGTAATTTACATTTCAGTGACGTTAGATAAAAGTTAAAATTTTCCTCACGAATATAATGAGGAAGATTTTCAATCCAAATGATCTCGCAAGAATATTACTCTTTCAACAAAACGCTACAAAAGCGGTTTAACAGAGTTTTTGTAACCCTCTTTCTCCACACGGAGTATGAAACAATCACTTTGGACCAATAATTAAGAGCGGAACTTTTTGATCATGATCGTTTGAAGGGTTGTCTAAAATTTATAAAAAAGAACTGGATGAGAGTAAAGAAACAATATCCTCTTCCAGCTTTTTTTCTTTGTTCTTAATTTTCGAAACTTTTTTACATTATAGTACAAACCTGTTCCACAATGGTATTGGACTTCTAAATATTTGAGTGTGCCTGGACATGGATCAAGAAACGTTGTGCTAGAGACGTTCACACTACAGTTTGTCTTTAAACTGCACCTAAAAATACAAATAATAAAAATAAAGGAATCGCGTATTTGTTATCATTAGTCATAATGTTAATTCCACCACATCACGCTATGCTTTAAGAAGAATAACATGAGGATAAATACCAGAACTTCAGATAGACAATAGTTATGTATACACAGGTATTTTTAGAATGAAAATAATAAACATCGCCATAAACGAAATATTGTTTTGTGAATAAAGAGAGTTAACCAAAAACCTTTCTACATATAAAAAAAGAAACTTTAAAAACTTATTAACAATAAATTAAAGACAAGAAAAAAAAAGTTTCAGTCAGAAATATATTCGGTTCTTCGTGAGAGAATATTATGAGCTAAAACGCATAATATATATTCAATCAAAGTAACAGTAACAAGTTTTTGATTATTCCATGTGTAAAAAAAAAAAAATCAATTTGAAAACTTTCGATAAGAAAAGCAGAAAACAAATCATCAGCAATAAACTAAAGTGAAGTAAAAAGAAAAAAAATCATAGTTAGGAATGCATATGATCTTTTTAGATAATATTATTATCAAAAAGTACGATCTATATTCAATTAAAGTGGCACCAACATTTTTTTTTTTTGAAATTCCGATAGAGGATATACATTTAAAAAAAATGGATATATCTAATTCTTTAAATTTGAAATGCTCCGAAATTGTACTTTCAATCAAAAATTTGAACAATTCCTTTCAAATATATATCGAAAAATAATAATAAAAGAGAGAGAGTTTTGACAGTGGAACTCTATGTTCATGCCTGAATGGGGGCAGATATCTGAAATTTTCAAAAGTCATAGTTTCAAAGGAAACCATCTATAAAGTAATACTGGCACGCTCACCTTTGGACTTGGCAATTTCAAAATGATAGTTATTATTTCGGATATATCTGTGATCAATTGTTTCTAATTTTTGGAGCAATAATTTAATGTTATATTTTTATTTGTTATAATTCATGTGTTAAAAAATTCTTGGTTTCGTAGTTGGAGGGTTCCAGGTTCGAAACTCGATTTCACTAAAGAAATGCCTTATATACAGACCTGAAGCACCTTAAATTGATTTCGTAGGTCAAACTTGCTCCAACTGGTGTAGAGTAGAGGTTTTGAGAGGGAATGTTAGCTCAGGTGTTTCTCTCGTTATTTGATTGTGGTTCAAAATTTTAAGATCAATTCTAAAATAGTTTTTGTGTTGCTTCAATACGGATCGTTGATAAAACTAAACTCAGTGTTGTTGAAATATAAAGGATTCAAACATAATCTTTCTAGCCATATTTTAAAAATGGGACTTCACATTTTCAAAGTCATTTTACTACTTCTCGTTCTTTTGGGTTACAATGTTCACGGGAAAAATATTTTGATTTTATCTGTTCTATCACATTTAAAGAAGATTTATTTGTCGTGAGTGTAGAATTTTTAAGTTTGGATTATATGTGAAATTCTGAAAATTTTATGTAAGATGATACTTAAATAATAGTAATGAATGTTTAGTTAATTTTGAACTACATCTCAAAAGTTGTCTGTTATCTCAACTTAGGCCTTTATTCACATCCTTATATTGCACAATTTCATAAAATTTCCTGCCAAATTTTCTTCCTCTGAGTATACTCTGTATTACCTTTTAAATCACAACCAAGACGTTTCAAGTAAATTAGATAGTGAATTTATAACTATTAATCTTATAATCTTTGAAAGTTATGTTTAAATCCCGCTACGTTTAAGCAACTCCTCCTCAAAGAAATTATGATAGTGAGGCGCAAATATCTTGCAATCAAATAAAACTTTGTAAACTCTACGTCCGTTGCCCAGATACAATATGAAAATTTTCTATGCTGCATATGTAAAAAATAGAAGATAGTTCCGTTGCTATAAAAGATGTCAGACTAAAAACGAAAAACGAAATGTGAAACAAACGAAAAGAGATATTATAGCAAAGATATTAGAACTGAAAAACTTGAATTAAAATTATTCCACCTTGACTATTATATGAAATGGGAAATAATATATTATCATGGAAATTCCTATAAGTGACGCTCAAATCTATGAATTACAATAAACGTACATCTACAACAGTTTTTTTATTATTATTTTTTTTAATATTCAGCTCGCTATAAGATACCTTTTAAATTAGTAAATCTAAATACGATTTAAAAAAAAATCCTTGAATAAAAAGATTTTTTTTTTCGAAACTTATCTATTTTTGTAAATGAGTTGGTGAGAATTTGTTAATCAACCAGAAATTCAATTTTCGGATTTTTTTTTCTGCTATGAAGCAAGATTCCACGAATTGGTCGATTTGAATTACTTCTGATTAGACAGTTGGTTAATTTTTCAAACCTTCCATATAAATTAGGAAAAAAAAAGAGAAGGAAAGAAAGATTTTTAAGAACAAACTAAGATATTTAAAATATTATCATTTAGCAAATTCAGGATTTAGTTATTTCATTCAAAAGGAATGCAAGGAAGAAAAAGCTTGCCAAACTAAAATTTGAACAATAACAACAAAAACTTATCAGACTGTTAGATTATTTTAAAGCTCATTTGAATATATTAATTGATGGAGATTAAAAAATTCATTTATACTTTTGAATGCAATAGATGATAAAAAAGTAGTTTCGATCAGATGAAAATTAAAATTCTTTCGATCTTATGACAATATCGAGAAGCAAAGGAATAAATAGCTATAATGTACAACAATCTCTTTGAACGACGAAGCATGTATGAATATTTATGATTGTGAAATTTCTGGTTTACTTGAATTGTTGCAAATGAGCACAGTATTAAATAATGAAAATTATTTACATTGAAACTAAGCTTTTATGAATTATCCCATAACGGATCTTCTAAGTCATGTAATCGAATTGTCGACTCAAGCGAAATCGTTTAGCTTCAATCAGAATTTATTTGACCAATAAATAGATTCATTGAGGAACTGTATTCCTTTCGAATTATTTCAAACCATTTCAGACAAATAAAAGTCCAATGTAATTAGATAGTTCTATTTTCAAGTTGCTGCTACTTATTGCACTTTTTACAAGTCCACTTACGAACAGTCAGTGATTTAAGTCAAGCGTGCATTATCTTTTGAGGGTAAAGGCCCGTGAGCATCCGAGGGCAGAAGTCTGACTTCTATTTCAAAAGATGACACTCACATTCACTTTTACAACCTCTTTTTATAGGAAGGCTCTTTCACTCACTTCATAGATAGAACAAAGGGTAGATAACAACCATGTCCAAACCACGGCGCGCGCCCTGGATGCCCAAATCGTGGGGAAGACGCGCTACCCCTAAGCCAGGCCGTCGGGTCTGTTTTCAAATAATATGGGTTTCTACAAAGATTGCTTTTAATACATCTTCAGTAATGAGGGCTTAATAGAAATTATTACTTTCTTCTTAAGATTTTTTAAATATTAAAAGATATTTCATTTTTCAAGATTTTCATTTTTCATTTATTTTATTTCATATTTCCATGGATTGTGAAATTTTCAAGGATTATTTTAAATGCAAGACAGATAATAAAAAACCAACAAAATATTTATTTAAAGCAACCATTTAACGTTTAATCTTTTAACTGAAATAAGGATAGTAATAATAGCTAAATCGATAAAATCTTGTTAGAAGTTTCAGAGCCAATAATTTTTTTTAACATGTTGCCATAAATGGCGACTTTAGCTGTCCACTTTTCTATAAAGGAATTATCTGCAAGAACTCAAAGCAATGCTCTACCGTGTTGAAGTAAACAGTTTTGACTGGAATCGTGTTCTGGGTTACTGCTTTCTCTCGAATGAACAATACAAGCTTTCTTTCAATGGGGTGGGGTGGGGTGGGGGAAGCAATTTTCTGAAGAAGAGAATTTTGATTGGTGTTCCTTCCAATCAAGCATCTAGGGATGCTGTGGATAGAGGATTAATTTTTATTTGTTAAGAATCCTTCTTCCTCAGTGTTCTAGTTAAAGCATGGTAGCTGTAAGTATTAAAAAATTATTCTTTTTGAGGATTTTTATTCCTTACACTGAGTGCTTCTCTTGTTTTTCGGAGTGGCTTTGATTGTGAAATGTATCATATCGCAATTTTCACCTTAACTCTATTAAGATCTTTCCAACAACTTTTTCCAAGTCTAGATCTGCCATTGTAGCATTTGTTTCACCTTTACTGTATAAACAGCCAGTATTCTTCTGAGGTCTATCTTCTAAAAAGTGCGCTGTATTTGAAAAATTTTAAAATATTGATTCCCTCTCTCTTTTTAGAATCTATTTTTCATGGGAGAAAATATAACAGTCTTTTAATTGCCAAGGTGTTTTAATAAGCAGTATTTAAATAGAGTTTTAAAAACTGACTGAAATGGGAAAAACATTTAATTGTGAAAGTCTTTTTAAAGGTTATTTAAACGGAAATTGATAAATTGATTGATGAAATATTTTAACTGTAGAAAATCACGGAAAGTTTTGAAAGAAATTAAAAAATATATCTTGTATTCTTCATAATTATAATAAAACGTAAATCAATTGTCTTTCTAATACTGTCTAGCCTCATTTAAAAATATACACAGGCAATATTTACTAATACAAATGATTTTCAATAATAATAAATAAAATTTTCTCAGGCTACTTGAATTCCTTCTTAATACATTGTTAAAATACCGTTCAAAATCGGAATTTATTTTAATTAATGCTAAGGCAAATCTCATGAGTAAATAAATAAAAAAAATGTGGCATTATGGTTTTCTTTAATTTTTTATTGTTATTTAAATATTACTTATCTAGTGTTTTAAGCGAATACTATTTAGGCTTTATTTCACTAAAGGATTTTACTACTGCACTGTATTAAGTCAAAAATGTTGCAAAAACTTCTATGTTTTTATTTAAAAAAATATAAATATTAGTTGAGAATTGTATTATTTATTTTGTATTGAAAATGTTGCATCTATAGCATTACAAATACTTTTTCTTTAGTGAAATTATTATTTTAAAAACTATTAAGAAAATTGATTAAAATCTGATTTTCATTAAAATCATTGAATTTTCAATGCTAGGTTATGTATTATTTATTAAAATTAACAAGTATAAAAAATACCTTTTACTGTTATTTTTTGCATAAAGATTGTCGTTTTTCCTAGCTGCACTCATTTTTAGATCTTGTTTTGTTTAACTCAAATATTCGGATAGATCAAATTTTATCGTGGGCCTACCAGCGCTGAATTAGCTAAGCTCACTGTATTTATTTTAAACATGTCTGTATTCTAAAGAAATGTTTAATGAAGTTTTAATGCTTCCCTTATGGAGGGAAAGGGAGACTATCTTATTAATCTAACAATTAAACAATTGTAATAAGCCAAAGACTATTTTTTAAACCTGTAAACATTAAATATCTAGAAAGCAAAGCTTTTGAAAAGACTTAACAATAACTGACCAAAGGACAAATAAATTAAACAGACGCTTTCGGAAACAATACAGTTGAAAATAAATATCAGGAAAAGCATTTTTAAAGAATTCGAAAAGCAGAAAGGAAAATGAAGTAACAACTACCAACTTAACATACGACATAATAGTTTCCGACAAAAAGAAATCTTTGGATCTTCTACAGATCATTTAGTAGGCATGACCTGTCACGAGCGGTAATTACTGAGAAGGATGACCATCAAGGTGATAAGATACAATTTGTTATTGTCAGGAAAAGGCAAGAAAGCTTTTCTTTCCTTTTCTTTATTATTTAAGAACTAATGCAATGTATCCTTATTTCCTCCTCGTTTTAATACATTTCTGTTGAAACACGCAAAATCAGTGCATTATTTTTTGTTAAAATTAGAGTATATGACACATTTAATTTCGGTCTTGCATATATAAGGATTGAAAATTCAACACATTTTTGATTAGCACTTTAATGCGAAATCTCATATCACTGGCCATGTTTTCCTATTTAAGAATAAAGTAAGTTATAAAATACGAATAAAGAATAAGCGACCAGTAAAGTGACAATGACAATGACAACTATATAATAACAACCAATGCAACATTGGTTCTGGCTTGAAACATTTAGTCTTTCAACATTGATACCAGGTTTATATGCACCATGTTGCCTGCGATGTGAAAATCGTAAAATACTTGTAGTTGTATTAATTATTGTGGTGGCTTAAGTAGAGCAGTTTATTGCTTCAAAAATCTCTGGAACATTTCGGTATTAGCCCATGATTCTGTTTTTGTGCATTGAAGTTGTGAGTTGCTTTATCTGGATTTAATATTGTATGTTTATAATTTGTTTCCATGAAAGAAGGAAATATTTCAGGGATTTCATTATTTAAGAGTTGCAGAGATAATAATATGGATAGACGAAGTAACGGAATTGGGATCGCTTCAAATATTGTACGATTTCTGCATCTCTGTAAGCCAACTATATGTAATGCTACTGATTATATCAAAGGGTACTATGTTATATAATGATTTGTTTCCAAAAAAGAGGGACTTCCTTGGTGGCATTTACAACCGAAATGTCAGAGACTCTTAGAGTAGAAGACTAACTAACGGAACAGGAGTTTCTAGAGGTATTCTATGATTTCCAAATCAATGAAAACATCATTACCAATGTTGAATTAGTTCTAGATTCTTGCTTGCATTATTAAATTTCCAGCCCCATTACAGAATTGTTTTGGAAATTTAAGAGAAGGAAACTCCGAGATTTTGTAACATCATATTTTATTTTAGTACCTCCTGGTAAAAAGATTTTTTTCTAACACAGTGTACGAAATTCACAACGAAAAAACATTGTAATAATAAAAAAATTGGACATCTGGAGTTTAATGAATCTTCACATTTTGGAATTCTCTAAGTCTGTAAACCTATTTCTGGAATTGAGTCGGTCTGTGAATACAAAATCTCAAAATGAAAAGAGTTAGAGGAATGAAATTTTGGAAGTAGTTTTTATACTAAAACTATGAATCTATATAAAATTTTGGATCCGTCGCGGGAGGGATGGTGTTATCTGTACACAGAAAATGGAATTAGGAAGCTGGATATTCAGTATATACTTTTACTGGTAGAACTGCAGATCTGTATTAAATTTGGATCCAATGGTCGAAGGATTGATTATTTGTAGGCTTATTAATTTCGGAGCATGCCATGAACATTATCTAGATTAATGAAATTTTGTATGAAGTCATGAAACCAAATTTACAGTTTTGCTTCAAAGCACAATTGGTCAAACGGAAGAGTAAAATATTTGCACTCCATTTTCATCATTATATTATGATGTAACACAAAACTCGTCTTATTAAGTATAGGCTAAAGAAGAGGAGGATAAAACTCTCAATAATTAAATTTTTAAGAAGTTGGTTCAGTTTGATGCTTAAAATTGCTTGGATGATGTGAATTATGATTTCATTTTGAAAATACATGTATATTGGCAAAAGTAGTAAGAAATATACATGAAAATTAAAAAAAAAAGCAAATAATTACAGCGTGACTTTAAGAAAATTATTTTAGCTATTAACAAGGTTTTAGATGAATTCTTGTATTAATTTTTAGAAAACTATTCTGTTATCATAAGGATCACACATTTTGCCTTTAATTCTCTGTTTGATGCTGACCTGAAAAATCAAAAATTCCAGGATTGGTTTCAGTCAAACCCTTAATTAATCCGAGGCTAGGTTTTTGTAAGATTGCGTTTTGCTGTTACATATATTAATAGGAATTTCAATAGATAGTTTAATATTTAAAAAGCTTTTAATTTTCACAATTTTCAATAAAGTAGACAAGAAAATATTTTTTGATTTTTCAACTGTTTCTGAAACCCAGAAAGAATTCTTCTTCTTCAAGATTCTTGCAAGGGAAAGAAGATTCAAGATAACAATTTATTTTATGTGCTGATTTTACTGTAAATGAGTACTTGCCTTCGAAAGTTAATATATGTCAAAATATTAATGGATAATAAATTTGATAATTTCGACGTCCCATTTTGGAGTAACACGAGGGGTATTTTCTTATTGACTCGATAATTTTGTACTGTGGTGAGACGAGGACGACAGCCGAGCAGACATCCTCCCTCTTCTAATTTCTTCACAATACTAAGAAAAGGACGTTTGACTCGACATCAGATATAATGTGAATTAGATCCACAATCAAGGCGGGATAGAAAAGGAATTAGGTTTCGGACCTGATCCGAAATCTAGATATTATCAACAGGTCACAGCGGCTTATTAAAATGGAGGAACAAATTGTTAGAATTTTTTTGCTATACAACTTAATGATTTTTGGCTGATGGGGTTTATCTTTACAAAAAAAAAAAAAAAAAAAAAAAAAAAACCACTCTAATCAAAGAATACGACGACTGTTCAGTAATGTGTATTTTTTAGACATTACAACTAAAAGAGGTTAATTTAAGTAGACGAATTCAGTAAAAGGCTCTACTTTTCACATAAGAATGTCTCAAATTAAAATTTAAAAATTTCTGAATGATCTCAGGTGAGAGGAAAATAATATTAATGATAATCTGATAAAATGTTATTAAGATACATCATACTTGTTATTACTTCTTTAAATATTATAGTGAGTTTAATATTTAAGTATTAACTTACAATTAACCATTAGGACATAGTTTCAAGCTTATAAATTTTATCAAAACACATTCTAATTGTTATTTTTTCTTTTATTATCATAATAAGCACTTAAATGATAACTTACTGTTTGCTTTTACTATTTGTCTTATATTCTGTTCCATTTTATTATTCATCAATTAAAATGTTCTGATACACCATAACAATAATCAGAATACTGGTTTATTTTCTTTTCACACATCTTTCAAACCAAAATCTTAATTCAGAAGATTTTTAAGGACATTTAGATACTTTTTAAACGATACAAAATGCTACTTAGAAGTCATATTTCTATATATTTCATTCAAAGTCTACCTATTGAACAAGATTCCTTTTTAACTCATTTTTTAATTTTCTCTATACTTATCATTTGATTTCATTTTTTAATATTTACTAACAAACGCTAAGATACTTATCAAAATTATGATATTATCAAAGTACTAATCAACGTTTAAATGTCTTACAGATTTTCAAGAATCGTGATTTGAAACCAGATTTCATTTATGATTCGTTGTAATATGTATATTGCATAATGTTTATTAAATTCAGCTCCACTTGCCATTCTCAGCTTTTAACCATTCTCAAAATTACGAAATTAATTCAAAAATATGAACTAAATATAATATAAATAAATAAAATTATTAATTTATTTCACAATTTCAGATATTTTTAATAAATTTAATAATTTCAATTTAATTTTTAAAAAACTACTATTTTTTTAAAAAGTTGCCTTTGTTTTTGTATCTTGGAGTTTAAGTATATTTGTTCTGAATGTAAAAAATTTTTTCAATATTTTTTTTAAATAAAAAGCAAGTGTTTTAGTTTTGTGAGAGAGATTGAAAAAAGAATCTTTCTGTCAAAAAATGAAAAGAATTATTTAATTGTTTTTTTTGTTTATTATGAAGTTTTAGGAAAACTTTGAAAGTCATTTAATTTGCCAATATTTATTCATTTAATAATCAGAAAACATCTATTTTCCTGATATTTCGAATTATTTCACATTAGCCGAATAATAGTTTTCACGAATATTATTAATTACAGCCAAACTGATAGAAGACATCAAGATATGTGTAATGTGCCACCAAGAATATGTGTTTCTACGTTTCTTAAGATAATCAAAAGATGTAATAAAATTACACAGTCTTTCTTTTAAAATAAGGAATGTTAGTATTGAAAATTAGGTGCTCAAACAGGAATTACTTACGATACTGCAATGTGCAAGCATCGATCCTTTCTTTCAGATGAAACGATAATTATAACTGAGCAAATACAAAGTATAGCACAGTTCCAATTATCAGAATGAAATAGGGAGCGGGCCGTTTCGGATATGTGGAAATTCGGATGATTGAATAAAATTGAAAAATTAAGTAAAAATTAGATTAGACATAAAAAAGCTTAACTAAATGAAAGGAAATCTAAACAACATAAATTACAAAGAGAATGTAAATACTTCGAAATTTACCTAAAAAAGAAACCCTAAATTGAATTGTGCGTGAAACAAGATATCTATTAAAATTCCATATGAGCAATACAGTATGAATATCCCTATTGTTGTTAAGAAAAATAATTTGCTTTGGCTGGGAAAGGGCTTATCAAGACCACTGATCAAACTCCCACAAAGATTTTCGAAATTTTGAAATTTTCCGGCTTCCTTTTCTTTTCTTTTCTTTTAAATCCAAAACCCGGCTTGAATTCTTGGAGGACCATATAATTGGAGTTCTGATATTTACAGCTCTACAGTATTGCAAAAATTGTTATTCATAAATAAATGTAATATATATGTAATGTATTTAATTTATATGTAATCTTTTTAGAAAACAGTTGGCTCAGTCATACCACTAATAATATTTTGAATAAAACCTATAAGCCATTCATTAGATTATTTATATCTGTATATATAGATACAAACTGATAAATTACTTATTCATCAAACAGACGCACTTAAGCATATATATTGCTTTACTTCTCCATTTTTTTTAATTAATAAAAGGGAACAATAAATGCATATATTTTCATTCAAAATTATTATCAAAATAATCGCACAACCAAATAATATATTTTATATTTCAAATAATAATATTTCCTTTACAA
>JAPMOQ010061359.1:1302851-1428288 GCA_026543055.1 Argiope trifasciata
CAAATAATAATGTGTTACTGCAAGTCTCAAAAAACAAAGTTGTAACACTTTTATAAAACTTTACTTTATAAATATGTTCTTTTGGAGCAACATCAGATCTTTTTACATAGTAATACTTTTCAAACAAGATTAATAAGTGCTTCCTGCCATACCTTATACTGAATCCATGAGAACAAAGCATTCATTCTTAGACCATAAATAATAGCAAATGCATTCACTTACCTTTATGAAAAGGAGTGATTCAAAAGTTGAAGATGAAAAATTAAGAATGTAATTCATTATTTATACTTACTTCCATTAATTTGATTCAATAACATAATTTAATAACTTCATACTTTGAAGATAATTTACTTTCTATGTCCTTCATTAAAGGGAAATAATACAATCTATAATTTCTCTTTTTGAAGCAACGATTCAGAGTGTTTAAATAATTTTTGCCACTAATTTTTATAGATTTGAAATACATCAATGAAATTTCACACACAAAAAAAAATGTAAAAATAAATAATTAAGAGGAATGTGTAAATAAAAGATAAATTGTATCTTTCATAAATTCATACACGAGAACAAACAAAATTATCAAAAAAATAATTAAATGTACGCAAAATATTAGGGTTAAATTTTAAACCCCATTATATTAGGGTTAAATTTCTTTAATATCTGTTTCTTCACATACTTTACATATATGAATACTTGAGTTGTGAACTTATAAAATTTATATAAATACCTTTCTTGCATTATCAAAAAAGAGTGATGCGACATGCAGTTCACTCTCCAATCCAAATTACCATGGTCATTGCAAATGCTTATACTGAAGCGACCATAGTTAGCACGGATGAGGTGAATCATACCCTCATCGCATACGATGTGAAGGGTTCTTCCCTCGCATGCATATGTGGTTCGATACCCAGCTGCATCTGTAAAAATAAATAGAACAACTGATTAGCATCCCTATATTTACAACTGCTAAAATTATTAAAAAAATATCTAAGAAAATTTTTAAACGACTAACATAGATGGATCTAATTTATAAAAAATGTATATTTCTAGTGAAAGCAAGAACGCATTTGAATAAATTTAGAATGAGATTTTATCAATTTGATGTATTTTTATGTTCCAAAAAAAGAAATGTTCATTTTTCTAATTATAAATTAATAGTCTTTTAAGGGGTCTCTGGACTCTTAACAGTTAACCCATGGAAGCAAAAACACCCCCCCTTTTTTTAAACCATCTAATTTAAAATTAAATAATTCGGAAAATATGAACATTTAACAGTAAAATATTCATATACAATTTCGTTATTTCTCATGTTTTCATATAATTTGAAAAAAAATTAAAAAAGTTATAAAGAAATATCAATTGGATATTTTTTCAAAATCTTAAAATTCTTTTATTGCAACCAGGATTGTGAATTTAAAAATTGGCCAAAATTTACAGACCTAACATTAAAGTGCATAAAAATGTTCAAGTTTGAAGTTGCACATTATTTTGATAAAACTTTTTGAAAAAAGTATTTTTAAAATTCTGTTATTTAAAAAAAAGTTTGAAATTTTAAGGGAAAAAATCTAACGGAAATTCGTGTAAAATCTATTTTATGAATAACTTGTCTAAAAATTGATATATAAATCATAGAACTTATTTTGACCATATGCATGAAATTGAAGATTAATAGGATAAGCGGTTTTAGAAATACCCTGTGCACAAGCTTCTTTTTTTTTTTTTTTTTTGCTTTTGTTTTGAGAAAAATGACGTTAAAATAAAAAAAATAGCACACACAAAAACAAAAGAAAAATAGTAACGTGAATTAAAAAGTACTATCTAGCAAAATAACTGTCTTTATTTAATTAAAATTGTTACTTTTGTTTTATTAAACTTTTTGAAAAAAAAAACCTTTTTAATACAAAGATTAAAAAATGGAAATTTAAAGAAATTCTAATTAAAACTAAAATAATTTTTTATGAATAATTTATCAAAAAATTTATGTATAAATCACTGAAGTGCTTATTTTGAGTATGTGCGTGATATTTTAGATTAATTGGATATGTAATTTTTGAGAAGTCTTGTGCAAAAGCTTCATTTTTTTCACATTAAAACAAAATACAAAAAAAAAATTAGAACAATCGATTGCAAACTAAAACAGACCTAGAAGCTTAAGCACAGTCCTATGTTGGTTTAAGTTGTTGCCTTTACTTATAAATTTTAAGGTTTATTTTTTGTCATTTTGTGCATCAAAGAATGCGGCTATTGTATGTCTTTTGACATTCTGGCAAAGGAAGTTTTAGTTTTCATTTAATCTGTGTTGTTTTAGTTTTTTTCTCTATAATTGTAGAAATTTTGAAAGTATAGTTAAAATTTTAGTACCAAAATGTTCAGAAAAGATAGGTAGATGATTTTCAAAAATACTGTAGCCATTTTTTTTTTCTCTAAAAGATTATGAAGATATTTTTTAAAAAAAGATTGCAAAGATTTTTTTCTTCAAAAAGATTATAAAAATATTTTTTTGAAAACAAAAATCGAAACATTTGAAATTTAAGAGAAATTTTAAAAAATTATAAAGATATTATTTTTAAATATTATATTTATTGATAAAGATATTATTTTTATTTTTTTCTCTTTTTTACTGCTTTTATACGTTTTCAATTTTTTTAAAATTCTTGTTGCCTAATAATTTTTCAGATTTCACATCTTCAAAGAAAGTTGATCAATCTTTTTATTTTTTAAATAGTTTTTTTAGGTTTTAAAAGTAATTATAAAAAAATTTGTAAAAATGTTTACAGTAGTAGCGTAAATGCATTTCGGTGAACAAAGAAGAATATACATTTTTATTTTAAATTTTACATTAATTTTCATATTTCAAAAACATATTAATTTCAAGAGCTCCTTTATTTTCATTTAAATTATATTTACATGTTGTTTTTTTACTTTTAATAGGGGAAAAAAAATAATTTTTTCTCAAATTTTTGGCTTGATTTCAAAACCCCGTAAGTCGAAAACGGGAAAATTTTCAGGAGATTCTAATATCTTTTTTAAATGCCTATTAGTCAAAGTTTTAAAAATGACCTTTAGAAATGCTATTTCAATGAGATGACTTTCGAAGATTTTAAAATATTTCCCGATTTTTTTAAATCTTAAAATCTTAGTAAATCGCATCTTTTTTATTTTTTAAAAGATATTTATTAGGTTTTGAAAATAAATCTCTGATATTTAAACTAAATTTTGCGATACGCACAAAGCAAATTATCTTACAATTCAAACTACAACGAGAAGCAACTTACAATTTTTTATTTGTTTTCGATGAGAGCTAAACCTTAGTGGAATGGTAAAATTTTTTTGCTTTCAAAATGCGAGCTATTAGAGAACGATTCTTGAACGATCAACAAAGGAATGTAGGGTGATATTTTGAATGAAAGAAAGAAAACAAAATGTATTCTTTTTAAATAAGAAATGCGAGGGCTGAAACTCTTTTTCTATAATATAGTTGATTAGCCACAACTACTCTTTAAGTTCCAAATTGAATCCGAATTGTAATGTGAATAAATTCAGAATTAATATCAGTTTAAATAAAAAAAGTTGCATTCAGAACAAAATGATGCGATATTATGTATCAGGTATTAGTCAATGTTATTTTAAATGACTGCATTCATTTTTGGTAGAGATGAATTTTTTTAAAACTCATATTAGATTGCTGCCAGTTGATTGAGAATTATCGTTTGGAGGAAAAAAGGGACAATTCTACAGAATCTTTTGGAATGAGATTTTATCATTTCCTCAGCTGTTAATTAAGATCAACAGAACACGTGATCATATAAATAGTTTGTTACAATAACGATTAATTTTATTGCTACCATAGATATCGGTAGAAAAAAATAGTCTTTTGTGCTACCTCTTCTGCTTTATCTTTTACTTTCCAACAAAATCGCTAAAATGTAAAATTAAATCCCTTCTGGAATTGAGACAAAGAAATCTTCAATCAATGCTTAGAATATTTGAATGTCTTTTTTGTTGTTGTCATTTTTAAATTTACACGGGCATGATTTATCTAGTTTTAGCCATTTGACGAGAAAGACGGCTTAGAGATGTTTTAATGAAGAAAGGCGTCACATTTCTGATTTTAAACGACCGAAGTAAATTTAAACCCCTCTAGGAATTGAAATCCCCATCTGCAAATGCAGGAAGCTAGCTAACCTTTTTTCAGGATACAAGTAATCGAAGTTCTTAACTACTCGGCGGAAGTAGGTTTTCTTACATTTGTACGACTTTCCTGGAAATTTAGATCTGATTTAATGAAAAAAGGCGTCACATTTCGAATTTTACATGAATCTTGAAGGCATCCTGTTTTTCACCCTATTTTAATTATAAAAGAAGATGTCAAAGAGTTCTTTCACATTTTTTTTTTTTTTTCGTTTTGGGACTGTATTTCTCATTTGAAATGTTTTTTTAATCGCTCACTCAGTCTCTTTTCCGAATCCAAGAAGGGCCCGATGGTCAGATTAAATTCAATTTAGAGTGAAGAGAACAAAATATTTCATAATTAAACGCACAGTAAAAAAATAGCGAAATATGAATTTGAAAGCTTTACTTATTCTAGACCTTTCATACAATTTATAGATCGAGACTTATTTTCACGTGAAGAAACAACTTACGGTGTGCTAGTCATAGTTAGTCACGAGGGTTTATCTTATTGTTTAACACATTTATAAAAGGTGTCCAAGAACTAACTCCAGATTTGAATTGCCACATTCGTGCTGTAAAGTGTTGATAACCCTATTTAAAAAACCATCTAACAGTTTAGAGTTAATAAACTATAATAATTGTTAATTTTTATTTATATAGATTACATACGATAGTAAGAGGAGAATTACACTATAGAACAACGTGTTTTCATTGTTGAACAATATTTCATAAATAATGAAAGTCTGGCTGCCACAGTTTGAGAATTGTTCCCTCAAGATCGTATGATTTAACACCATTGGATTTCCTTTTATGCAACTATTTGAAGTCAAAAGTCTATGCCAACAAGCCCGCGAGTACAGGTTATTGAAAGTGGAAATTCAACGCTGCATTAATGAAATTCAGTCCCATTTATGCAAAATGGCCCAGAAAAATTTTGACAAAAGAGTGTGTATGAGCCAGCAAAGCCGCGGAGGCCATTTTCTCTACGTGTTATTTTATACATAACCCAAAGCTGTAAACCTTACGATTTAATAAAAATATAGCAATTAAAAAAATTGCGTTTTTATTTAATTCAGATCTTGCATTAACATGTTATTTTATTTTGCATCGCACCATTTTTACTCATCTTAAACTATCAGCTGTCAGATGTTTTTTTAAGTAAGAATTGCTAAAACTTTACTGCACGAAGGGTAGCAAATTCAAATCGTGTTGATTGTGGGATACTCTTTATTAAAACTCAATTCGGAAGGATTCTTTTGTTATTTTATGGGCATTTTCATTCTGAACCAACTCCAGAGGACAGCTTAAGCCGTGGTTATACGACCCGAGTTTCTTCACACTGGCCACGCTTACCCCCTTCAGACTCCTCTTGCGGTTTTCTGGGAGCCTTTGACGCCTGGACAGTTTACCGACAAATTGTCGGTAGAATCGACAGGCATCATAGAAAACTAAAAACCTGCAAGAGGGGTCTGAAGGGGTAAACGTGGCCCGTTTGGCGAAACTCGGATCGTGTAACCACGGCTTTAGCCTTCATTTCGCTTTATAAAATGATGCGCCATAGCAATATGAGAATGTTCAATATACCATGGTAGATAAAGATCTATCATGTATGTGCAAGACCCACATACATGATAGGTCTTTAGGGATCAATTATCCAAACTGAGATTTTTCGATGTCGAAACCAAGACACAACACTAATGTGGCAGTTTTTTTTTTAAAGAACCTGTGTATTTTTTTAATGATTTAATTTGATATTATTATTCATAATTAATTAATCATTTATTTTTACAAAATCAAACTTATGTGTTTGCTATATATTATTTAGAGAGCTATTGTTTTAACGATGTTATAAGATCCATTTAAATTAATTCTTGAAAATAATGGTGATTACTTTTTTCGTTAAAATATTTATTCTGAGCAACGGCCTTTCGAATTTTTGCACATTGTAAAAATTCAAGTTGGTCAGGTAAACCAGACATTTGAATGTTAAGAAATTTATTTTTCTGTACTAGTTAAAAGAATGTTAGAAAAAAGTTTTATGTACTGTACTCATTTCTGAGTAAATAAAAAAAAAATCCTAAATCAGTGTATGTCAGTGTATCAGTGTAAATATATATGTAATAAGTGGTATCAGCGTTCTTAACTTTTTCACGTGAAAATCCAACTATCCATAACATTTTAAATTCCACCCTATTTTTAGGAGTTTTGGTGTTTTCTAATGAATTTTGGAATTTTAAATATTTACCACTGAATACTGTTTGCTTATTTTTAAAATTATGTATTACATTCTAAAACAGAATACATTAAGGAAGGATCTATTTTTTAACAGAATGTATCTTTTTAAAATCGAATTTAAAATCAACAAATAAATAAATAAATATTTTTCCATAATGTTTTTTCCAATTTTATAAAAAAAATATTTTATTAATCTACTGGTACCGCCACTCCAACTGTCAGCAAATGTATGCAGCATAAATTATTTTAAATCAAAAAGTTAAATTATTTGTCTGTTCGTTTTAAAAACTTTATGTTAACATTTCCGAATGCAACAATTCAAATGAGCCCCAATGTAGCGTTTCTGGCTACAACAAAACGGCAAATATGATTTCCAATATGTATTAAAGGTTTCAGGCTCATATCGGATTCATATTCAATTTATCTAATCTAGGGTCTGTTCTATGCAAATTTTATATTTCAGAGCTGCTTTACTTTTTAATTTGCTCAATATTTACATAATCGATACACAGGTGATACAGATAGAGTATAAGTAAGGAAAATAAAGCTTTATCGATTAGAATCGAATATTTTATTATGAGAATATAGAGAAAGTTAAAAGAAAAATTAGTGTAGTTGATTCAAAGTGTCTCTTTAAACGGGAAAAAATTAGTTACAATTTGAATCGATCCATTTGATAAAAGAGCTTTTAGGTTTAAACTTTGATCTTATCATTATGAAAACTATGGAATATTTCCCCTTTTATTCAGTTGAATAAGCAGAATCGATAAATAATGATTTTACTGCCAATTCTAATTCCAGCAATTTTACTGGTATGTCTTTTAGCATTTTGTTAAAAGTTTGTAATCTACTTTAACAATTAGATGATATCGAATGAGTGATCTTAAGAAGTATCTGTGGTTGGGATTAAAGGAATTAAAAACATCAATCATTCTTCAACAAGGTCTACAGAATCTTCCTTCATTGTAAACTGACTTCAAACCAATCTTTGACCGGAAACTCATACAGCTTTGAAACTCAAGAAAGCGTTTCCACAAAAGCGGAAAATTCTAAAAACATCCATCATTCCTTAAGGGAACCCTAAATTTATCGGCACCATCTACTATGTAATTATAGAAGTCAAGTATTACAGGATGTCAATGGGAGGACAAATTGAAAGTACTGCTCCAGGTGTGGGGTTGAAATACCGACTTTTTTGTGAGATGATACCTGGACTTGGTCACACACAATGGGTAATCTTCTGCCCATGAACAGGCCACCTACTTCGTTGGGCAGTCCTTGGCAGGAGGCGGAAACAATTGGTGCATCAGTCATGGGGAGGGGGATAACCGTTTTCAATTGATTCCATAAGGGCAAGATGAATGGTTTCTGAGGACATGAAAGCGTTGACTTGCTCTTAGTAGTGTGAAGGAAAGATAGATTGAGTTGATGGTTGAAACATTGCTTATCTTCCCGTAGACGACGTGGGGAAAGATTGTATTGAGAAGTCTGTAGATTTTTTGAGAAGTCAAATGGCATTCTGCTGAGTGATGTCAAAATCTTCAACTCCCTAGTTTCCAATTCTTGAAATATTATAAGGGAAGTTCAGTTTATTTACTTTTTGAATAAATTTTCTGTTTATTTTGTTCTGAAATTCTTCAAAAACAATCAAATTATAAGTATTTTTAATTTAAAAAAATTCAGTTGCTTTTATAATTGAAATGGTAAATACCGGGAATTTATATTTAAATAATTATTTTATAATATTTATTCTAAGATGGATTAAAAGCAAAGTTGAAGTGACATTTTTTATATCCTTTAATTAAAAATAAATAAATATAATACAGAATAAAAGTAAAAAGAAATTGATTTTTAACTGATGAACAGTATTTGTTATTTTGGTATATGTTTCTTAATCAAATGTATAAAATTCAAGGTATTTTTAAAAAGAGTTCTATACGTCTAATATAATTTATAAATATATCTTAATCTATAATTATATCTTAATTTTATGCAATTATTTGCACTTAATGTTTTGAGAAATCTGTAATTTAAAATTCATTTTTCACAACTGTTTTGAAAAAAAAATGAGAAAAGAGTGATATATAAACTTTACTAATAAAAAGAAATTAATTAAGTTAATAATATATGTATTAGTTTTATGGATGCTATATAAAATGAATACAACATAGAATAAACTTTATTGTATATTTGTTTTTTAGCTGTACTAACCTCTGAACAAGCGAAACTTCTTTTGTATAAGAAGTAACCCTTGATAAAACAAAGAATTATGATTTCAGCAAGTAAAAATCGAAGATTTATTGTTTCATTATCTTATTTCATTTTAAAGTTTTGACAAATGTTAACTTTTTTTTGTCTATTTTACGAATACAAAAAACTTTTAACATTAATTTTTTAAAATGATTGAAAAACAATAAAATTAAATGTATTTAAATAATATTTACTTTTTATTTCTATTATACTGTGTTTTCAAAGAAGAATACGACTTTTAAATCGAAATTTACTTAAAACTACATGTGGAAATTTACATTACTATCTGTGGTAATAGAGCTGCTTTGCTAACATTATGATTTTGGTGGATTAATCTCAAAAAAGTTTTCAATGATCATAAGAAGAAAAATAGTCATTTTTTTCTATTCTCTTAGTTGAAATTATTCTGACTGAAACAATATATGATGTCAGAAAAAATAAATGAGATATTAACAGTATAATGAAATACATGATGCATAAAATTAAAATCAAATTGTATTTGTTTTCAACCAAAATATCACATATTCTCTTAAACTTTGCTGACAGCTGAATAAGTCTACGGCAGTCATAAAAAGAAAAATGATGGTCTTTTTTTAAGGGCTAGATATGGAAATATTCCCATTTTTAAAAAATCAGAAAAATTAAAAAGCCATTTAAAGTGTATACAAGAATATGGTTATGAAACTCGGATCGATTTCAACCAATGGACTCCTCTGTTGAATAAATTATATACTTAGTTACACGGGCTGCGGTTGAATCCCCGTGTATCGATTATGAAAACGCTTTCATCACAATGCAGAAAAATTCAATATTTTTCTCTTCGGGGAAATGGGGGAAATGCGAAAGAATTCTGCATTTTGAGAAAGGACTTATTTTAGAAAGTTATTCAGCTCTTCAGAAAGCAATTCTGAATATTTATTAAGCCATTTACCCCAGATGGCCATGCGTTTCAAGTAATTAGCTTTTCTTTCCAGAAATAAGAGTGAGATTACAGAATCAGTTTCAATCAACAAAGAAGGTTTCTATTATTTTTTAAATAATCGCCGAGAGAAGTTGACTTTTTAATTTTTAAAACTGTTTTTAGAACTAAAATTCGGTTTCATTTCGGTTACATTTGCGTTTCACTTAGCAAATTTATTAAGGTGTAGCTAATATTTATCAAAAGCACTTTATCTCCATGTAATTATTCTTTATGTTAAACTAAAGGTCTAGAAATATTGACTGTTTATGTTTATATAACTCTTTAGTACCAATTTTCCTTTTCCTGTATGCTTTTTCAATAGTTTTTATTCCACAAACTAAATTCTATTAAGCTGTATTGAATATTTATGAAAGGCCATTTATTAATTAATTAATTTATTTTTGTAAATATTCTTTCTTGTGATAAAGTTTTTTTTTTTTTTTGTTTTTGCCAAAATGGTAATCTGAAACATTACAAAATAACTATGTTCTAAATGGTGATAAATGTGGCTTTCTTTCTTGTAAAAGTTTTTCTGCTTTTTTTTTTCAGTAATAGGCACCTCTTTGAAATTAAAATTCAGTTTTCCTTTCATCTAATTTATTAGTTATTTCATAAATCTCTTTCAATTGTTGCAAACGATTGAAGATTATTATTTCCTAGTTAATTTGGCAATTAAAACGGATTTATAATTTTGCATCACTGATCACATACAAACTTGCATCATGTGAATATTTAAGCTCACAGTAGTTTTTATACACATCTTGAATAAGTATTTACTATTGTTTTAGAAAAAATTTCCAGAGATAAGCTGACGAAATTGAACATATGCTAATCCTCCTTAAATGGATAAAACCCCATTTAAATGGAAATATTGAGTTATCGAATAATAACATATTTAAAGACTTCATTTATTTAGACATTAAACCACGAAATGCTACTAACAAAATAAATTAAACAGAAAATTCTTTTTACGAAATTTAGAAACAATAAAGATAATTAGATAATATCTTAAAATGCATTTTTTCTTCGAATGCTTTCGAAATTTCACACCATTACTTTACTTTTTTTAAAAATTCCTAATTCACCCTTCGGATCTTTTATTCAATTCAATACATTAAAAGCGAAGAATTAGTGCATTAAAGTAAAGCTAAATTATTGTTCATTTCGGTATCGATTAACTAAAATGTTTTGTAAAATGAGCCCCTCTTAATTCCTTTCAGCAAAATTTAACAGTGAAATTAATTTCAATGATCTAGAATTAAACGAATTTTTTGCTATTTTACAGGCTAATACAAACTCTTTGTATAAAATCATAAATTTAATAATAACCCTGCTCTTTCTATTATTAATGGACGCGTGGATTATTCTTGAGGCAGATCCTGTATTAGGATTAAGTTGTTTCAAAGCTTAAATGGTAACTATAACCTTTTACAATGAATTTGCTACATTAAAGGTTTTAAAATAACCTTCAAAATTCATCGGCACTTTGGGATCAAATAAAATCCATTTACTTTTATTTTTTTGTCTCATAGAGAAAAAGGTCACTCTTCACTAAATATATGAGAAATACATGATAGTGTTTTAAAACTACAAAATACACGAGCTACATTTTTAAATTACTCTTCTATTACTACTACAAAAAATGATTTATACTGATAGGTATAACGTGTAAGCTTACTATAAATTCATAATTAGGATCAAATAATAATTAATCAAGTTCTGTCATTATTCCAGATTGATAATTTATTTTGGGAGCTATTTTTAAGAGATTTTTGATTTATTGTTTTTTGTTATTGAATTTTCGTTTTAAATTTAGGTTTAAATATTGAATTGATCAGTTTTTAAAACGAATCCTTTGGTTAACCTTAATTTCGATTTTTCTTAAATTATAATTTTGTAATTAAAGAGAAATTAACTTAAGCATTAAAAACTTTAGCATTAATAGTTTTCAGATGTTTTTTAATTGCAATTTTGAACACAGATTATAGCGTGTATATTATTGATCAGAATGTATTTCATGTTTATTCAAACATTAATTGTCTAATATAAATTTTTATTAATTAAATTTAATGCTCATAAGAAAAGTTCTTTAGTCAGCAATGTAAACAAAATGACTTTTTAATAAAATTAAACACATGTCTTAAATTAAATATTGTTTTTGTATTAATTTAACCGAATACAGCATTTTTTAACTCTACTCAATAATAAATCAAACCCTAAAACGAAATCCTTGCTTCCACAGTTCAAACAAAAGCGTGAAGAATTAAATCGAACCGCATATCGAAAATAGAAATTTGATGCACTAATACCAAGTTATTCATTTTCGAGAACGGAATATGGAAGAATTCTAAAGATGAGATCAATTTTGAGATCGAGATTAATACGCATAATAATGAATTAAGAACTTTGTTGCGGCTTGAGAAGTATTAAAGGCTGCATCAAATATATGATCAAATTGCTCCAAATTAAGAATTCCTCGCTTCTACTTTACAAAAGGAAGGAAGACGAAGAAGGACCAGCTAAATTGCTTTTATTTTTGTTCCTTTTTTTTCCTTAAAAAAAGGACCAAAAGTAATTTCATTCTCCAAGGGTCTTTTGTCTTTCTTCAATTGCACAGAAACCAGCTAATCTTCTTTCACATGTTAATTGTACAGTCCGTATTTTAGAGATGTGTTATCTCTAACGCACGAAGTTTGCGAGACCAACTTCAGGCGGTAGAATGTTAATTTTTTCTAATCGAAATACTTTTTTTCGAAGTAAATTCCGTAATTAGAGTAAGTTTTTCTTTATCATTCCTCTGTTTAATTTAAAAATACAATACAATTTCATTTTCAGTTCTCCGTTAAAATTTTATTCGTATTTCTTTCAAAAATAGTAATTCATCGCATTTGGCTTGAAGGAAGGAAAATGACTAATTTATTGAAGTTTCGTATTTAAACTGAAGTAAATAAGGTATTTCCTGCTTTTATTTATTCGACAGCTGCATGAAAATCTTTCATATCTTGAAGCACATTTAAAAGTAGTAGATTAATAGCAAAGATTTTAAATGTAGATTTAATCTATATTATTCACGATTTACTAAAATAATGATTTTGTTATAATTTGTCTCTAAAATTGTGATTCTATGCGAATTTCCATTTTGTTATTTACGATTTCACTTCGTCTTAAAAATGAAGAGTTCGGTTTTTTTTTTCTTTTTTTTTTCTTTTTTTTTTTCAATTTAACCCATTTGAGACGGCATATTTTTTAGAAACCCTTCTAAGTAGCTGACGTTTGCATTTCAATATCATTGCCTAAACAGTGTGCTACTTATATTCTTGGCTCGGAAATTCTTTGTAATCCATCTCGGTAGGGTTAATGAAAGCTATGGGAAATAATTTTAGGGTAAATGAAAAAACTAAAAGTTATCTTTTTTCTTCTCAAATCAGGTGTTAACATAATTTATACTTTGAAATAGCCTTTATTTTTATATATCTTGTAAATTAAAAAAATATGATTATGACATTACTTGGGCTAACATTCATATCGTTCAGAATACAGCAGAATTTTAGAAATGCAATCAGAACTCTGTTTAATTGGTCGGACACTCTCAAATTTTACTTATAACTTTGAACCACTGAATGTATTGTACGAGGCACTTGACATATTCTCTATGACTTAAAGTGTTTATAGCATTTATGGTATGTAAACTATCATAATTTAAATTGTTAATAATATCTATGGTACATGACATATCAACTATGATTTAAAGCCTTACTAGTGTACAAGTAATGTGGCATATCTTTTATGACTTAAAATGTTAACAGAGTATATAAAACTTGATATGTATTCCATGATGAAAACTGTTAACAGTGTATGTACTAAGTGGCATAACTTTCCAGATTTAAGCTGTTAATACTTTGATTAGATTGGTTTACAAATTTGGGACTTGAATGCATACTTAATGATTTCTTTGGATCATAAAACCTTTATTTAATTGAGTTCACTTTATTTTGAAGTAATTTTAATTATAATGTTAATCTAACTCATCATATGGTTACAATAGAGGAACAGCAACGTACTAAAAATAATTCTGAATTGTTTGTTTAAAAAATTTCTCAAAGAAAGTGATACATATGCAGTATGTTACCCCACTTCATCTGACCATTCGAGGCAACATTTTGCAAGTCCCGCAAAAAAGTTCCAAGGATAATATAAAAAGAAGTATTTTCTCATCCATCATAAGATTCCTGACATATCCATTCCCAGTCCCATCAAACTGACTGGCTTCGAAAACTGAAGAAATCTTTTCTTGCCGAATGATTCAGGATGCTAGTAAGGATGTGACCCAAAAGAATCACAACGTCGAACAATGTCGATTCGACAGAAAATACAAGCTCATCGTGATCAAAGAGAGGATTTTGAGGTATGGAGAAACAGAAAACTTTACAATATGCTGTGATTCTTGGCAACTCGCGAGTTATTTTAACTTGATTGATATGCTAACAAAGGCCAGTATAATATTTCTGATATAAGAGACTTCTAGTATGGATTAAAATATTCAAGAGAAAAAAATTATAACATAGAGGAGAAGGTAGATTATTATAATGAATCAAGATTTGGTGGGAGACATAACCTTTTTACATGTAATAATAGTTCCTGAAAAGTAAATATGAAAAGGGTTTAGCGTAAAAACAATGTAAAATCTAAGAATTCAAAACTGTCGAAAAGGATTCTGTAGTCGTAAATATAGAATTCTAGAATGAAGTTTAATTCCTTTCAAGTAAGACGCATTTATCATAGATGTAAACATTTTTTTTAATGACCAATATTTTTATTAGTTGAATGATCAGTATTAAAAGAGCTTAAAAGACTATAATATTAAATAAAACATGAAAAGTCAAACATTTGAAGGTTACAAAAATCTATTTATTTAATTAGGAGGTTACGATTATTTTTGACAAAGTCGAAACAAAACAATAATAATAGACAAAAGTAAAAGAAACTTTGCCATATAATTTTTTTTGTCATGAAATTCTTGTGTAGGTATAGTTCGAATTGATTACTGTAGCTGTGAATATTAGAACAACTTTAAAAAAAAAATTGAATAAAATGTTTGACATTTAAAATAATAATAAAACAGTAAATAAATGATAATAATAAATTAAAACAAAAATGTTTACCTAATATTAATGGAGGCTTCAGGGAAATGCGGCGAAATAAAACTGAAACAAAAACAGGTGTGCAAAAAAAAAAAAAAAAAAAAAACGTAAATAAAACAAAACAAAATGTATTCACAAAATCAAAAAAAGCAAAAAGCAAACATTTGAACGAAAAAATAAGTAATAATCTTAATGAAATGAGCAGTTGTGACGGGCTTTGATTAAAAAGCCCTAAACAAGTAAAAAAAAAAGATTAAAAAAAATCAAAATCAAAAATCTTTATTTAGCTATCTGAGAATAAAAGTATTTTTCTTTATTCATTTTTTCTCCCTAATATGTAGAGAAAAATTGTTGAAATTGACAAAATTTTGTTAATAAATTATTAAATATACATTAATTTTTTAAATATAAGATTTAATTATATATGTTTTTAAATTCACATTTGTTGATTATCTGATGATGCGAAAATAAAAATAAAAATCCACAAAACATTGACAGATAGTGGAGCGCCTCTTCACAAAAAACTTTATGAAGATTTATTTCCACATTAAATACGATAAATATTTCCCCTTTGAAATTTCTAAGATAAGATTGGTAGAAAGAGTGGTTGGATACTTAGAGTAAATAATTTTGATTTCATTTTTAGCTTATAATGATTCTTTAGCCAATAATAAGAAATATTATATTCATCCCCAATTTTAGATTCTTAAAGCAATTCTATAATTATAATCATAAATGCCATTCTTGAAATGGCAATATTCATTACGTTTGAGATTCAAATATTAACAATTCTATATGCATTTAATAAATGGAGGTAATTAAAGAATTACTTTGGATCTGATTCTAAATATATAGAAAGCTAGCATGGAATTTTGAATAAATGAATAGTAAAACAAACAAAAGTAAGAAAACAGGCATCTGTTTCTTTTTCTATGTTACTTTTTTTAAATGAATTTTCTGGTCTTTCAATTCTTATTTATCTGCACATATCTTTTGATGAAAATAATTTTAAAAATAGACAAAACGTTCTTGTTATCAGCATCTGCGCGCGAATGCTGCTAAGTATAGATGTATAGATTTCATTCTGAATTCCAATAACATGAAATTAGACAATAAATGAAACAAAAACTATTTTGTCATTATTGTATAACATCGCATGGCTTGTAGTACGGCAGTAAGAATCCTAAAATTTAATTAATTTTTTTTCTAGATACAGTTGAAAGCTTAAAAGAATAATACCCAGAAGAGAAAAATATAATTGCTTTTCGTCTTTATAGTCGAATTTCAACAGTGTTATTATTATTTCATTAGAAATAAATTAATGCATTGTAGCAATTATTAAAAACTACCATTAGAATCACTTTTATAACAGTCCGGGATTATTAAATTCAGTTTCTACATTCTGACAAATTTTCAGTAAAAATAAAACCATTCTGAAAAAAAAAGTTTTTTTTTTAAATTTAAAATATTAGAAAATGAAATAAAAAGTATTATTAGATTTTTAAACGATTAATTTCTCAGATTTTTGAGTAAAGAAATTAAACCCTTGCTTTAAATATACAAATCGCGCTAATATGCTTAAGATGAAATAATGTTGATTGAGATAACTAGATGGCGCCACGATCTCACAAGCGCTATAAATCATCCTGGGGAATTCCGAAGAGTTCAGTAAATATTTCTTTATTTTGTCGGGCAGAAACAAAATATCCGAGAGTTAACTAAAAATGATATGAAACGCTGATTGAATTAATTCAAATAATATTGTGAATTTAGGTACAAGGAACAGCAGAAAGTGAATTCTACGGTTCCTTGTTGTATCGTTATACCACGTAAATAAATATAAAAGTAATGTACTTAAATTACCTTCAAGCAAAAATTTCTCTGCTGAAAAGTTTTACTACTAATGACTCAAATGACGATGACGAAATTAAAATTGCATGGTAAAGAAAAAATTTCTTAAGAATGAATTATCTTAAATAAATTATGAATGCAAATTTAAAATTTCCCGGTTCTGAATATAAGAATTGTTGAACAATATAAATTATTAACAAAAAAAAAAAAAAAATTCTGTTAAGGATATCTGAAAATATTAAACATGAAATTATTTGTTAATAAGAGAGTTTAGAGAAAGTTTTGTTTTCAAACCACTCCATAAATATTTAAAATTCACAGTACATAAGCTAAAACATTAAACGGGTACATGTTAAACAATTAAGACCTAGTTTTATTTATTTAGATAGTATTAAATCCTGAATTTTTAATGATATATACATGACTAGATAAAGATTTTTGAAAAATTTTAAATTAAGAGGATTTTTTTTGCTATTAATTGCATTAGTCATTCTGCATTGCTTCTTTAAACTTCAAGATACAAAAACAAATTAAAGAAAAAAAAATTTTTTTGCTTAAAATTTTACTTTAGTATAATTTATGATGTTTATAAAATGAGTCACATTATTCAACAGCAGCATAAAAAAAAATTCAGCAATTTAAATAATACATAGATAATAAAACACATACTTTTTATTAATATTCTAAAAGAGAAAGTTAAAAAAAAATTATATTTGACTTTAGTTTTCAGTTTATTATTCGCTATCATAAATGCTAGGGAATTTTGGAATTAACGTTTCTTGAATTTACTACTAGATGGCGCTACATGCTCAAAATCAGAATTCCGTATTAGATATTTGAAGGCGGGAATCTTCAGAAAGCTGAGATTCCTTTTGAAGAGTATGGGAATTAAGGTAACATTATTGCGACTTCGAAAATATTCCTACTTGATAAATTAATTGATGTTTATTTAAGCGGCGAAAAAGAATGTGAAGAATGAAGGCACTATGGACTGAATTGAAACATTTCTAATTTTATTCCTAAAAACTCTAAAGAAAAAACAAACAAACAGACAAAAAAAAAAAAAAAAAAAGAATAAATTTTGATTCATAGTGATTGATGTATATAATAATATTTAAAACAATATGCATGTTGGATGACAATTAAAGATTTTTTTTTAACTTGTCAACTTGCAGGTTTACAAATCGTATAAAATAATTATAAAATTTGCATTTAAGTTACGAAATAAAGATTTTTCTCGCTTTTATCATATGTTTTTAATTTTAAAATTTAATTATTGTTTAATATGTAATTATGTAAAAGCACTATATTAAAAATGGCAGTGGTTTTATTTCAGTACAGTATTAATTTTGTGAAAATCAAAGTTGTTTATTGAAATTTTATACATCTTTTCAGTTACAGATCTTTTTTATGCAAATGCCTTGAAAGATGCTTAAGCAATGCTTTATTGTATATTAAACCTGTATAAATTGCATTAAATATTACACTGCGCATTTTAAAACATTATGAATGAGAAAATTAAATTAAAAAGCTAGTAATTTACAAAGAAGGAGATGCAAATTATATTATTCATATTCCTTGCGTGGCATTGCTGAAAGATAATCACAAAAAATAGATGTTTGATGTGAATCAGATTTTTACAGAACATATGGTGTGAATATAAATTTTGGATAACTTTTTTCCGATTTTTGATACTGAAATGCAGCTGTAATCAAAAGATCCCTTACCTAATTTTATTGGTTTGTCATTAACTTTACAGGCAAACGGCCAACAATTTGACAGATTTATCTAAATAGTATCTAATATTAAATAAAAATCTAATAAGTATATATATTTCAGTTGCCAAATTTTATCAGTTTAATTCTTTGCGTTGTGTTTTTATCGAATTCACTTGTACTCGAACAGACAAACAAATTTCTGGTGAAGGGATTTCGTTCAAAAAGCGAGAGAAATCAACAAATTTGGTCTTAAGTCCACATACTAAATTTCATCCGTCTGTCTCAGAGCTTATTTGAGTTATTTTATTTACAGATAGACAGAATGTCAAAAATGTGCTTCTTGGACTCGGGAAGTTCTGTAACATGCAGATTCGTCAAACTTTCAAATTGAATTTGTTTAACGGTTGCAATAATTCCTTTACACTTCCTGTGCAAGAAAATAAAAATTACTATTTCGAATAAAAGTTTTTGGCAAATTCCTAAGCAATAAAAATACACAACCAACATGGTTCAATGTGTTTTGTGTACCGACATAGAAAATGCGCCTTTTTTATTTGGAATATCACATTTGATAAAATATAGAAAAAAAAAGAGTTAAAAGAATAATTATTAATAAAAAAAGAATAATTATGATAGGCGTATTACATTTAATTATTCTTATCAAACGAGATTTCTTGTAAAGCTTAGAATAAGATAATTCTCATATATGATGTTATATAATGCCAATTCATGCAACATGTAAGATATTTGCTCTATTATATAGAAATATAT
The DNA here is from genome assembly GCA_026543055.1 of Argiope trifasciata. Classification (NCBI taxonomy): domain Eukaryota; kingdom Metazoa; phylum Arthropoda; class Arachnida; order Araneae; family Araneidae; genus Argiope; species Argiope trifasciata. The sequence continues at coordinate 1,321,952 of JAPMOQ010061359.1, forward strand.
AACATTGCTCTATAATGTTTTATAAACATGCGGCTGTTGCAATGCATGCATTTTGCTGAATAAAGCTCGGCAACCGCGAAACCGTAAGGCACTGAATCTCTTTCTTGAGTTATTTTCTGGATTAAAATTATTTGTGGTCTAATAATACTTGAGGCTAAGACAGTCAGTTTTAATAAATAGCTTCCTGTCAACCTATTGATTTTCCAGCACATTAATCAAACTATTCTAATTATGCATCTTAGCTATGTCATTAATCGCCATAGACAGAATTTAAGGTCTCTATTCAGGTACACATACATTTAATAGAATATTGAACAAACTTATCAGATTAAATATCAACTGTCAAACAACTTTTTGAAAGTTCGGGAATATTTAATTATATAAATGTCTTTTATTATGTATATTGTTCATTAGAAGAGAAATTATTTAATAGATATTTTTATGGTTTACGAATCCGGTGTGTAATTTTTATTTATTCATAGCATCTAGAAACATACAGAAAATCGAACTATTATATAACTTAAAGAAAAATCATGGAAAAGGAATCTGAAACAGAGGAAAATTAATCTTTTATAAAAACAAATTCTGTATTAAAACCTAATAAATTCAGAAAAGCGTTCTTTTAATGAAGTAGCAGACGGATGCTTCTAGAAATTAATGATTTGCTCGGGGAAAAACAACATCACCAGTCATCTTTCCTAAAACTGCATTTAATAAGTATACAAATTGATAATTTCGGCTTAAAGAAAGTCTCTTTTCTAGATACCCTGGTAATTTCGGTAAGTTAAATTATGAATGAATGTAAAATTGAATTCCTGCTTCATTAACATGATTAAATGAGAACCATTGAACCAAAATATCAATCTAAAAAATTCCATCTATAGCGTTCGGTTGTTTGATATATATATATATATATATATATATATATAATGTTGAAATTAGATTGAAATTATTCGTTGTCTTTATATCCTTATATTTTAAAATTGTTTCGTTTTTTCCTTTTTTTTTAAATTTATGTATTTACAAGAGAAAATATTAATATGGGTAAAAGATTATTCAAATTTTTCTTTTTTATAATACTTCGATACTTGTTTTCATTTTATTAATAGTATTTTAAATGTTTGATAAAGCATCAAAACGAACAATTTTTAAAACTAGGACCATTGCGGCCAAGTTGGGATGCATGATAGCCACTGATGAGTAGAAGTTTCATATTCGTAAATAAATCATATAGATATGAAACAACATTTTTTTTTAATTTAAAAAAAGTATGGCAACTCTTCAAAAACGAAGAAAGGAATTACGATGGCCAAGTGTTCAGATCTTGGTCTCAAGGCAGAGAGGTTCCAAGTTCGAAACCTGATTTCACTAAAGATCTCTCATCTGTGCTAGCCTGGGACACATTAAATATCACTGTGGAGGATCAAATGTCCTTCCACTGTTGTGGTGCATAAATTTGTACCTACTATAGTAGGTGAGGGGGTACCTACTATCGCCCTCGTCACCTGACCAAAAATTAAAATTACAAAGTATTTATTAAAATAACTAGTGTTGTTTTTATACGGGACTTCGATATAACTGAAGAAAAAAATAGAAACAAAATTATTTTGGACTTTTTTAGTTTATCATTTTTTAGTTGATATCATTTACTGCAACATCTGGGAATATTTTTTTATTCTTTTAAATATACCAAACTCCATGTTAAAAAAACAGCATTCAAATATCTTTTAATATTCGTAATTAAAACTCAATAGGAAAGCAAGAATCAATTTTTCTATTACTCAGTCACCACATCTTCGTAGAAAAAGTATACAGGTAACACTTTTTTTAATTAAATCTGCTCGAGTTCATTGGCTATTACTTGTTGCAACACTTAGGAAAAAGAAACCTGGGAGATCGAAAAGAGGTGCTTTGGCGTAAGAGAAAATACACAGATCAATCTTCTTCGGAAACTTCCGATCGCTTTTCTTACTTTCGTCCTGTGAACTCTATTCGGAACACCGCCTCCAATTCTTGAGGAATAACGAGCTAATTACACTTCTATTCAAGATTCGTGTTGTTGGATGCAAGAAATAGAGCTAGAGGATGGATGGATACTCTATAAAGCAAAACTAGAATGCCCCTACTCATTTAATCCAGCGGTGCCGCAGAAAGTGTTTTAGATGGAAGGAAATTTATTCATTCTAATGGAATAAACTTGCATTGCACATCTAGGGCGTCTAAAATGAATCCGAGTGAATAAATCTGAGATGCAAGCGTATATATTTAAGCACTAAGCAGTTTAAATGCACAATTATTTCATGACTTTACGCGTTGATGACAATGTATAAAATTCAGGCATTCTATAGAAGCGAAAAACTGAATTTTGCACAAGCAAATTATGAAATTCATATTTTGTTTCAACATTTTACATAATATTTCGTAGACATAACTGGGGTTGGTGAAATATATTTACAAGATGATGATATGCCTTATAGGAAAGTTCACAGCAATTCAAAATCCCATTTTAGTTTTTTTTTCTTTTTCTGTCTGAATTATTAATTCAGAAATTGTCTTGCATTTTTCGGTGGAAGAAATTCTACATTTCAGTTTATACTTCTTGTATTTTCAAAATGCCTCTTAAGAATTTTTTTTTTCATGGTCTTATGGAAAACGTGTTTCCATTCTCTGAACATTCGACGACATTCTTAGAAAACATGCAAAACACCAAAATAAAACGAGAATTTCATATTTTATACAGGTATTCTACAATATACCTGCATTTTATATATTATTGGTAACATTCCAACTGAATAGACTTGCAATGCATATGCATGCCCCATTCTATTTTATTTGCCCAGACTACTTTAATCGGAGTGTTTCATGCACGCATTTCCAGAGCATATATATATATTTTTTGGTTTCATAAATAAAGATATATAATTACATTTTTAAAACCAAATTTGATGCTGTATTATATGCACTTAAATGTTAAGTTGTATTTTATGAAATACTTTTAAAGGAAAAAAATTCTAGACAAATTTAAAGGGGAAAATGTCTATTTAGTGGCTACACAGGCAAATTAAAGTAAATGTATTAAACAATAATGTCACGTAAATATTAACAGCTTTAAAATTTTCTGTTAATTATTTAATATTTTAAAATCCACCAATAATGGATTTATAGATATATTTATACCGAAATAATATTGTATATAACTCCTCATCTTCAGAAGTAAAATTTAGTACTCAACACATGCAGAAGTATTCTTGCTATCCAGAGTTTGAAGATAAGATATACAGCAGCTGCAATATCAGAAATACGCCGAATGATTTTAGAGTTATTAATATAGCAAAGGGTTTATATTTTAATATCGAGTCTTTATGACTAACTTCAACCTATTTAAAACTAAAGTTGTAGTCTCATCAGTATAATACTTCATTTCATCATTATCAATAAATGATTATTTTGTAAATCATAAATAAAATTATATATCAAATACATTTCTCTCAAAAATATCATGCTATTTGGCGAGTACTATGACTTTTTCATTGTTTGCACGTGTATTAGTTCAAAATCACAGAATATTTACTTGGTTTTATATCTGCTCAACAAATGTTTAATTCATACAAGTAAAATCTTGACATAATCGGTCGAAGAGATTTGTAACAGCTGAGTGATAATGCATGTAGTATTTTTACCATCGGAGCTTCACTTTGACCACTCTACCGAAAATTTCACAAGTCAAGAGTTATCAGATTTCATTTACTTTTTAGAGGTGTTGCCGCTTAAAGATAGTATAATTTTATCTTGGGAACATCATCATGTACATTATTCATTTTGACATAGCTTTATGGCTTGAATGAGTAATGATAATTCTCTAGAAATAATCTTAAAATTAGCATACCAGAAAATGCAATAAGTTAAGGAAATTTATATAATTGGAGATTTTAAACAATATATAATGACATCAATATTCTCACTTGGTTGTTTTTGATTAATTTGAAAGTGAGACTGAATAATACATGAGGGAAAAAAAAACACTCGGTAGTCATGTACATCTAAGTTTTATCATACACTCGATGTGCAGAAATTCTAATCCATTTTTTTAAAATTAAAAAACATATGCATTTAAACTACATGCTTTACATATCAGAAAATGCTTTCAGGTTTGCTTTGTTTTCTTTTTATTATTTACAGTTGCCATCAAAAATAAGTATAGAGAAGTTACTTTTCTGCTCCAATTGTTAATATTCAAGTAACAATTCAAGCAGATTATTTTTTAATTTTTTTTCGTAGCACTATAATTTGATTGACTTAATTTGCCAGCATAAAGCCATTGAGTATTTTGAAAGAACAATTCTTGCTTTTCACTTCTTAAGAATAATTTTTATCATTGGTTTTCTTTTAGAGATTTTCATTCATCCAAAGCATCAAATCTCATTTGATACGAGAACTTGCATTGAATATCAATGCTACATCTTTATTACTTTGGTAATTCGCGTTTTGTTTCACTTCGGGGTTTTTATCTAACAGGTGTTTTGGTTCTTCACTGAGTGCATTAATGCACAGCGCATACAAAAAGGGATACCCCTAGTAATCCATTGACGTTAAGTGATTATGAAGAACGGATAATCAAGGAAAACGAGTACAAAAATATAATATCAGAACTCTCTTAAGGGTTGCCATCATTTTAGAAGTAAATACGAGTTATTTTTTATTACCTTTTGGCGAGTTATGTTGTACTGTAGCAGGTGGAATTTTCTGACAGTTAAGAAGGCCATTATGATACATATTCATATACAATCAACTTTTCGAGAACCAGATGAATCGCCAAATATGGAACACATGATTGAAAACTGGTTTTTCTAGAGATACATTTTTCTCGTCTTGAAGTCGGCGAGCATCTGCTCTACAGAGGGAAGAAAAGTAAAAGGGGGAAAGAAAAACGAAGAGGCGTGTCCCCAGCAAAAATCGTGACTGTAAAAAAGCAGCCTTGCATCATCTGGTCTTTCATTTCATGAACGCCATTTTGTCCACTTCACTTCGACAGTCTGGAAGCATTTGCTAGGCGCATTTTTTTTTTTTCTTTTTTTAGTATTCAAAGTTGAAACCTGAACTTGGAGGCTGGAAAAATACTGAAGCCCGTTTTAGGAATTGTAAAAAAAAAAAAAATCTCTCTATATATATTTCAGAAATGATTTAAAGTTGCTTTGCGACTTCACTGCTATTGAAAAGAAGATTAAATGCGATACGAATCAAAATCGCTATTGACGGGGGTGGGGGAGGGAATCAAAATTATTAAAGGCTAAAAATCTAAAAATTTGCGGCTGTTTTCAGGAAATGCTTGGAAATATTTCCTGAAGTGGTATAAAATACTCCAAAAATTTATAGCCAATAAAAAAATAATAAAATATGTCATGGGGCTGTTATTTGACAATAGGGCCAATTCATAAATTTAAAAATTTTTTGTTTAGTTTAAAATTAATGTGCATAAAAGTTATCAAAAAAAAAAAGAAAAACAATATCTCCTATATGTTTAGTTTTTGATTTATCAGTAATTTAAAAAGAATTGAATATCCCTTGAAAACCCATCAGTTTATTTCTTTGGAGATTTTAGAGAACAATTACTTTTTATTTTATGTAAGTTAAAATATTTATCAATCCTTGAGTTAAGATTATTTGTGTTTTAGTATAATAAGATACGTAAATAAAATGTGATGAAATTGCAATACTGATAAATCATTCGGTGTTCTTATCAGTCAATTCTAAATGCCTATTTAAGAAATTTACGTGGAAATAGCCTATTTATTTTTATCTATCATTTATATATATTTTGTTGCATATAAAATTGATATCAAATTATATTTCATGTTTATCCTTTTATTGCAGAATTTTCTTTTCAAAAGTAATAAATAAAACCACAGTTTTTTTTAAAAGAATAATGAATATGTATTAGTATTTCCACACCAAGATTAATCTATAAAACCGAACAAGAAATGGACATTCTATATTTACATGTAGATAACATCAGTATGTCTGAGTGTAAGATAACCTTTGCTTTATCAATCAAAGACACGATTTATATTTGAAGTGTTTTTTTTCTCCCCATTTTACATCATGATGTATTATTCGTCTCAAAACTGAATGTCTACAGTCAGCAAATATCTTACTTTATGTTTAAATTTCTCAGAATTTCCTTTCCCTTAAGCTTTCTTTTAGTTTGTTTTCTTATCTATAACAAGTATTGTTCCAATCTGCTTGCTAGCAGTACTGTTGATGTAGAGCAGCTGCTTGTTTTATTTGCCAATACAAATGCTCGATAATAGTTGTTATTTGTATATTTTAATTACATTCTGGAAACATACTCAAGATACATCACAACAAAGTTTGATAATAAGTTTCAAATAACAAATCTTTGTTTGGAATATAATAAGCATGTGCTAACATCTTTTAATTGAAAAATGTGTTTGTAATTGATGGATATTTGAAACTTCAATAAAATTCGGATCAACACTTTAATTTTCCTTTATAAAAATGTGTATCTACTCGCCTTTTACATCCTAATCATTTGTTAAATGTGATTGTCAGGATGTAAAAGGCACTAATTTTATAAAAATGACTCTTATTCCAAGAATTCTTCATGTAGAATTTTTCACATTCTCCAAATGAGCAAACATATTTCAGGAATGAAATATTTTAAAACTGAATTATAAATTACTCTCTTATGAATTAATTAGCAAAGCCTTATGAGGTTCAAAAAGATATTTAATTAAAGAGGTACCAAAGAATTAATTGGAAATTTGATGAATTATTTTAAACAAAATCAGTGTTGTGAATTCTTTACTTTAGTTAAAATCGCAGCAAGCACGTACTCGAAATTAACGGTTCAACGAATTTTACTCAAAAAGTTTATTTGTAGATAAAATATTTTGAAATTGTGAAGTTCGGATAATTGATTTATTTCTTGGTAGCTGTTTAATGAGATCTGTAAAAGGGTGAGGACAATGTTATTTAGTTTTAATGATAACCGTCGAAAAGTGCTTGAATTAAAGGTAATCAGATACTTAATTTGCTAAATAGCAAATTCCCCAATTTTCGCTTATTTTTCAAAATATGAAAACATTTAATAACCTTTTTTGTGAGTTACATGCAAAAATATTCTCCAAAATGAGATCCAAGAAGTTAGAGAGTAAATTTATCTTGTTAAGAGTAAGTTAAGGGTTTTTCTTTTCAAGAATTTAATTTTAAAAATAAGTTTTGCTTATTTTTGAGTCATTTGAGCCAAAATAAAAGTGAAACTTTTTAACAGAATTTTTATGGACATGTTAACTGTTGCAGCTCATTTAATAAGAAAAAGAAATTCCTTTTATACATAGCCTTCAAAGATGAAAATCAGTGATATGAATTAATCATTGAATAAAAATACTTCCAAATAAATTGAATGAAGAGACCAATGAATAAAAATACTTTCATTGCTTTACTTCTGATTTGTTTTTCCCAAACTGAATGAATTTAGCGAAATGTTTAAAAAGAAGGCGAAAATAAAATAGTTACGAATTACTAGTATGGGTTATAAACTAAATCTATACGGTAATTTTATAAACACGGAAATTTGATTTTAAATTAAAGCAATACAAATGAATATTTAATTAAATGAGTAACAACGTTTTGAGCAAATGCTCTTGATAATTTTCAATAAAATAAAAGCAGCTGTTTTGTAACTGACTCGATTAGGTACCGTAATTGAATTCAGGTGAAACTAACTACTAAGTCCTTTAGAAAAAGAACAATAGGAATTTCGGAAGGTTATTTACTAGTCACATATTCCCATTATTTAATCTACATCGGCTTGATCACAAGTATTTATTGAAAAAAGAAAAAGCCTACAAATTTTCATCACGCATAAACAAATATACGCAGATGTTTCGTCATTATAAGTTTACAAACTGCGGCCTTCGAGTATAATTAATGTCACGTCTCGAACAACGTGGGGTAACTTTTTTTAAATAAAATTCAATCATGTAAAAACGTATGCAGATGGTAACTTGCTACAAATGGTAGCAGAATGATTTGGGTTATAATGAATACTGTCTTATAACAGAATTTAATACTTCAATTATAGCTTTGAAATACAATGGAATTTAATTAATTCGTATTTTTTTCTCGACTTTTTTATTTCATTTTCACATATTGTTAAAAATTGTATTTAATGCAAATTTATTTTGGTTAATACGAAATCTCAAATAAAACTATTTTTGTTTGATAAATGCATCCATATATTTTATATACCATGTCTGTTTTATTTTGCATGGCATTTTATTTAATTAAAAACAGCAATAATATTCTTAAAGAACATTAAATGTCCATTGTACTGCTCCTTTTGAAATTTCTTTGTACAGCTTTGTACAAAGTATTACTGTTCTTGTTATACAAACACCTTTGTACAACAAGAACAGTAATTTTTTTTATTTATTAAAATTATATATTTTTAAAAATAATTATTACTATTGCCATATTTATCGCAATATCTTATTTGCTTTTTATTTATTTACAATGCTGTTAATTTTTAATTAAATTTATTAAACAATAAAAATATATATCTACTGACACAAAAAATAATTTTTCTTGTTGCATAAAATTTTGGTAAAGTAATTTTTTGTTATTAAGTAAAGCGTTCTTATGGTTCCGATTAAAAAGACGAGGAACAGTTTTCTTCTATCATAGGTTTCTAGTTTAAAACAACTGATCTACTCCGATAATATCCCCTGTTCTACAGTGTAACAAGTAATCAACAAAATATGCACTATACGTAATAACCAATTCAAAATTGTTATGATGAAAAAAAAGTACCTAAGAATTTTTTTCAGTGAAATTACATGGCATTAAGTAAAGAGGAAAACGAATATCTAGAATTTAGTGTATTTGATTCGTCAGTTCTGTATTTATTTATAAATATGGACTGTATATGCTACAACAATTTAATGAGACTTAAAAAAATATTCATTAAATTGATGTTTTCAATGATTATGAAAAGAAATTGTAAAATAAGTGAAAGTAAACAGAAAATGGCTGTTTGTTTATCTAACTTCAAAAATATAATTCTTCATAAATATTCAATTTTTTTTTACTGATTTGTATTTTAATGCCAATTTAATTGTCCAAAGAGAATCGAAAACAGTGGACTTGCTATAATGATATGCTAAACAACCAAAACCCAATAATACCCAATTATTGTTAGAAAAAAATGTTTTGCTCTAAAACGGTTTTTTTATAACTTAAAAATGAATAAGTTTTGCTTTGATTCAAGTTTTCTTAAATTATGGTTCCGGCTCCAAATTGGGTCCGTATCAGTAATAAACATAATTAGGAAGATTTATTTTCCTCTCATTAAAAGGAATAAAGCAGTTTTATTACATTATTTTTTATTCATTAGAAAACGTCAAATTTGCGTATTTCATTTTTTTATATCGCATTTCTTTCCTTGTATTCTAAGAGTGACAAAAAATTGTTTCCATTCAATTTTTAAGAATAGCTGCTTCAATTTAAAATTCTGATATATATTTTTTATTAAAATTTCTTAGTCACAAAATAAATTGCATCAATCTCTATCTATACTTTATATTAGAAACTAGAGAAAATTGTCAAATTTTTCATATATTTAAAAAATAAGGAGCATTTTCAATCGCTTCTTTCAGATCAATCATATCTAAATTTTGATGCAGATAGTGTAGAGCCAATGCCTATATCAAATTTTATTTATTTAGCTTGTTGCGTTTTTGATCCTTCTCATTCAATTATAAGCCAATAAACAGCCTATTTGTCAATTAATTTGTTCAAGTAGACAATTCTAATTAATTTGTTCAAGTAGACAATTCTGATGATAAAAACCACATGCCAAATTTTATTCATTTAGCAAGTTGACTTCTTGAATAATCTTGTTCACAGACACACGGACAGACAATTTCCTATAAACGGATTTTTCTAACATTTGCTAACAAACACAACTTGGGTATAAATAAAGCAATTTTCCTCCTACTAGCTCGTTGCATTTTTGAATTATTGTGTTAGGCAGAAAGAAACACAATTTTAACTTATCAAAATAACGAGATTGAATCTTTTTTGACTACATGTTTTTTTTTCATGTACCAGGGGAAAAAAAGCGAAAAGATGATATGAAGTTAAATCGTATTCTGTCACTAACAAATCTTTAAATATTAAAGGCATTTATTTGAAACATAAATAATCTTCATTGAAATTCAACATATCAATCTTTTTTCGAGGGAGGGAGAAATGAAATGAGAGATAAAATGAAAATAAAAATAAAACTCATTGACAGATGAAAAAATGGGAAGCAATCTAACAACATTTTCGATAACATTTACTATTCATACATCAGTTTGAGATGATTCTAAGTACTACATTCGGATGAAGTCACGTAACAGAACATTAAGACTTCCTTCTTCAAATCTAATCTTCAGTTAATCTTCAAGATATGCCGCGTTACATTTCCAGATACGGGTTCTACGTGGGTGCTAGACCTTTAAATACCCTTCTTGAATTACTAATGAGCACATAAATAAAATTTATGCCCATGAAAACGATTAGTTTTACTTTTAAAAAAGTAGTAATTTATGAAGAACATGTTTCGCCAGGGGTGAGTACAATTAGAAGAAAGGTAAACGGCATATTAAATACATTTTTAACTCTCAAGGTTATAAGTTTTTGTTTGACAGGATAGGTATGATTAGCTTCGGTTGGTAAAATTACTAGAGTTTATGTAAATACCAACTATCTGCCAGGTAATCTACATTATGTGATAAATATTTATGCGCAGAATCGGCACTTTAAAGAATTTTTTTCGAAAGGAAAAATTGCTAGCTATATTAAAAATAATTAAAGGTCACTTTATATCTTCAAGGTCAAAAGGAAATTTGTAGATAGCTTAATTATTAGTGGACAGAATTGCAATAATGTAATCAATAGTTCAACAACGTATGCCTTAATCACGAATTTAAAGAAGTAACAGATTTTTTTCTAAATATTGATTTATGAATATTCGAAATGAATACTACAATTTATCATAACAGAACTAATATCCTCAGTATTGCTCAAAATGAAATTTTTTAAATTGAAAAAATAATTAACTGTATTAAATACTTCATTAAAACATTATTCACATTTTAGTATTTGTGGGCAAAATTTTGCATTCGGATGCTAAGCAATAAAGCGAAAATCTATTAAGTATTAGCTCTCGGTGGAATTCCAATTATTCCTTATACGAAAATTTTTAAAATAATTTATTTTTATTGCAAAATATTCCTTTTATAAAAAATTATATCTTTATTTTACTTTATTATTAATTGGAATGAGAAAAGTCTGTTCAACTAAAAGTTTCAATAATACAGTTTCTGAAAAAACTGCAGATAGCTCTAAACGATTTTTAAAAACCAATAAGTCTAATCTTTTTCTAATAAGTCGTTAATAATTTAAAAAGAATAATACAAAATAATATTGTTCAGTATTATGAGTAGCAACTTAAATATGTGTTTACAACATGAGATCTAAAAGCAGCTATGTTCAGGGATGAATTTTAATCTCTAATTATCATTAAGAGCATGTTGCTAAGATGTGACTCAGACAATAAAATAAAATAAGTAGTATTCGAAATTTTCTTGCTTCAATCCGTCACAGCTATTTCATAAATTGCCAGTATAATTAAAAGTAAATATATTGTATGTAATTTATTATTCTAAAAATAATTCTGTTTTTTGTATGTGTGCGTCTATGAACAAGTCTTAAATTTTAATAACTAAAATTTCCCAATATATTTTAAAATTAAATCTTAAATTATACAATTTTTAAAAATGAGATTGAAAAGAAATAAGATTTATATATATCTTGAATTCATTTGACTGAAGTTATTATGAAATGAAACTTGGTATTAAATTATGTAACGTAACAAATTTTGAGCAATGGATTAGGGAAACGAGATGGGAATTTAAAATAAACAAAATAAACATCTGTACATTATAATCATCTTTTGTTGTATTTTTGTATCACTGCATTTATTTATTTTGTCGTATTGTAGTAGGATAGTATTAAAAAAAACACAAACAGAACCAGGTTTTCGAGCTTCGATTATAATAATAATTAAAAAACAAAAAAACAAAAAACAAAACAAAAAAGTTGTAGCGCTGTATCGTTATCAAATAAAAAGATAAATAAATGAAGAAAGAAGCATAAAATGGAGCCTTTTTTTGATTTTTTAAAAACATGTTTATAAAAAAATGCTTTGTTGAACAATCGTAAATTGTAAATTATCGAAACAGTTTTGAAAACATTAATTTCATTTCATTCCAATTGAATATTGGTTGTTTAGCAAAAATATTTTTTCAGATGCTTTTTATTATAAATTAATCGTTATTATTGTTATCCATCAATTTTAAGAATACGTTAAATTCAAAATTAATATTAAAAATTATCTTCACTATTCAAATGAAGTAAGATAAAGTCAACACCAGAATAAACCCGAATGTGAATATTTTGCAGCATAGTTTATCTTGCGCAAATATTTGAAGTAGATAACTATCCAACTGCCAACACTTTCCCGGGTCTTTGGAAAACACGGCATGTTATTTCACTTTATGGGCAGATGGCTATTTCTTGTTGAATGAAGGCAATAAGTCTTGATTATATTCGTCGAAATTGTTATTATTTGTTATTTTTATCTATATATTCATTTTAATATTTTCATTCTTTAATTTAAAAAATATTGTTATCTGTTTTAGAAACATTTGTATAATATGTAGGGTTTCTTAAATTCTGCTTTTCGTACATCTATACTTATAATAAAGCTGAATGTGTGTGTGTGTGTGCGTGTGTGTGTGTGTGTGTTGGCGCTCTACAGGCCAGACCGTTGGACCTACGGGTACCAAATTTGGTACATGTATACCTTGGAGGTCCAGAATGTGCACCTCGGAGCCCTTTTTTCGAATTTTTAATTAGAATTTGAATTAATTAAAATTTAAGCGAAATTTCGACGTTTTTCCGCTATAACTTCCGAAAATATTATTGCACAAACATGATTTTTATATCAATTTAAAGATTAAAAAATTAGCTTTCTAATGGTATCAGTTTTTTTAATTTATAATGTACACTTCTATTTTTAATGAATTTTTAAAGAAATATTTTAACCATGTTTTTATCACGTGACTGGATAAAATAAAAGAATGCCGGAAGTTCAAATAAAAAAAATATCATCGCAAAATAAATCTACAGAAATGCAACTTTCAGCACGTGACTGGATAAAATAAAAGAAATATAAAATGTGATATTTTCTTTGAAAAATAAATGCAAAGCAAAGGTTTCTACAATCGTTTGCAATATGTATACCATTAGCTCAATAAATCTTCTTTATTTACGGTAAACTTGATTGAATTTTGACAGGATATGGATTGAAATCCCGACTTAATGGCATATTCATGTTATCGTTTGCAATATCTGTATCATTAATTTAATACTTTTTTTCCCTTTCTCGCTTTTTTTAAAAAAACATATTTAATATTTTGGCAACATCATCGAAATTTTTTTTAATATTTTGGAAGCATAACCGATGGTTAAAACTGACGGATTTATAAAATTAAAGAATATTACTAGGAAAAGGTGTACTTTTAGAACTTTCCGTCCATCATCTTAAAGAAAATACTAATTTCAGGTCAATCAATACCCGGAATTACTTCAAGGCTAATGAATATGTGATTTAATTGAAAATTTTAGAACGCTTTACTCATGGCGAACCAGCTGGTCGCCAAAGGCGGCTAGTAGTAAATAAAAATACTTCGAGAATAGTTGCGATTATTTCTTTTCAATAATAGACAATAGTTCTTTTCTAATTTTTAGAACGGGCTACTTTTTATTTTCAACCTAAATTGATCCTAAACATTTTGTTGTTTCAAAACGGAATGCTAATCTAATTCAATCAATCAATAAGAAGGTTGCCAAGTAGGATATTTGTCGAATGGAATAAAATATGAGCAGGGTGAACATGAAATTGCCTGTTTTTTGTCTTATTTTTGTAGAAATTTCGGCAGACAACAACAATAATTTGTCAATAAATAATAATAATTTTAATTTTCATTATTAAAAGGTTTAAAATTAAGATTAAAATTATTTGCCACGAAAATACCATTTTAATTTTGTGCGTTATAAACAAGATACCTGTTCTATAAACATAAAAATAAATGCCCATTTGTTTATTTTAATCTTATACATTTCTACATTCCATGACAGAATCAAATAAATTTGGGCTTACATATTAGTAAGAACACAGAAAGATTAATTGCACTTTTAAATAAATTATTACTTTCCCGTAAGGAGAGGGTTGTATGTCTTTTCATTGTCCCTCTTTAACTTTAAAATACATCAGTGCACAATTTTTTTTAAATCACCTTAAAATAAAAAAAATAGTTTTCCAGTAATATAAATTTCACATATGTTTGTTTGTTTATTTTCTTTTTAATAATTTTTCAAATTTAAATTAATAATTTATAATATATTTTTTCTGTTGAAATATTAAAACCATTTTACTTTTTAATTACATCTAAATTTGGCACATTTTTGCCATTGCTAAAGTTTTTTTCTTCACACATTTTTTATACACGAACACAATAACTTATTTTTAAATATTGACGCTTAAAACTGTTGCAAATCTTTTTACTGTTTTCCATACTTTATCCATATTTTAACACTTTCGAATTTTAAAGTTTCAGTTAGTGTATTATATGCCTTTTTTTCAGTTTTTTTTTGGGGGGGGGCATGAATCCGTTGGCTAAGATTTTATTTTTATCGATAAAACTATCCATTTTTAATTGAATTACTATATATTTTATAAGACCGGATCAAATAATTATTTACAAAAATAGAAATGTCAAAGTAGACTTTATTCTAGACTTAACAAGTTGCAGATTTTTTTTAGGCCTGTCTCTGTTTCAAACTTTATAATACATAGAGTTCAGGTCCCTCTTGTTAGTTTTTATAGTTTGTTAATCATGAAAATTATATGTTGCTTCATGAAGATTATTTACTGGAATTTACCTGAATTATGTAATTATTGGAATTTTATTTCAAGCAACAATTAATAATAAGATATCTCTGTATTTTATTAGGTCCAATATCAAATCAAAAAAGCATTAAGTAATTAAATTCAAAGATATTGTTAGATTGTATTTTCTTAAAACTTGTATTATCTTTAGTTAAAATTTAATTTCTTAAAATTGTCTTATCAACTTAAAAATTTCTTTTTTTTCCTCATGACCAAATATATGCTGTCAAGTTCTAGAGTGGGAACTCCAAGTAAGCTTTACATTAATGTAAAGTGTTTGTATATCGGAAATCTCTAATATCAATTAATTAATTAGATTGAGAGCAAATAAACAGTGGCAAAATCGCAACAAATTTCACATTAATTGATTCATTATATTATTTCATTAATTTATAAGCATTTATTCTTATAAGTTAATATATTCATTGAGAGGTAATACCCTGTTATTTTCTCTAATGCTTTAAAATTTGTATCTCCTTCCTATTAATTTGATAGCTCTTAATTTTTCACTGATTCATTAAACTAATTGCTTAATTTATATTAAAAGCTAATCAATTAAATAATTATTTTTATTACCAATTATAATCTTAATTTCTTAAATGATCAATTTAGAATTTTTCAGTGCTTATTTTTACACTCCTTAGCTGTTTAAAGGATGAATGGTACGATCTCCGTAAACCATGATAACGATTAATTAATGCTGCTTAAGAAGATAATTATACTGGGTATTTAAATAGCCTGCTAAAGTAGCAAAATTCTTTATTCTGCAAATTAGAGAAAAGAAATTCCCCGTGAAAAATTAACTTGTAATCGGGTTTTTATGTTCTCAACTGAAGCACACTGAAATAATTACGAAATAAAGATAACTGTAATTTTAGATAACACGCATCTTAATTCTAAAATGTATTATGTAATGTTTACCAGATGAATTAAAATTTTTTTTAAATAAGGATTTTGCTATTATTTAATGTAACAATAATTTAAAATTTAATATATTTTAAACTCGGGTCCTCAGTTTAAGAGCAATGTCGGTAAAGTTACTTAATGCATGGAAAAGCTTTAATGCTCGGTAAATTTGTTAGAACAAGCATCCTTTTATAACTGAGATATAGACTGTCACCTCATGAGTCATTCTCATTATAGGTCCATTTTTGAAAATCAACAAAAAGACTTTTGTGTAACTTCAAAAAGGAATTTAATATAACGTCTTCCTTTAAACGACCTTTTCGTTTAAAAAATTGAAATCAGAGAATCCAGAGCATAACCATTTTAATGTAAGAATTATTCTTGGCTATTTTTCACTGCTATAGCATTAGAAATAAATTATAAAACAAAAAAGTTAATTAATTTAATGTTAACTGTTTACTTTTGGGTTTTTGGTGTGAGATTAACTTCAAATCCACCCATTCAACCGAAGAATCCTTAATTCGTTTGCTGAATAAAGAGGAGGATGTACCTGTGAAAAATGTATTTTCATCTATCACAGAAACTAAATAACTAATAAAATCACACTTTCTATCAATTTTAGAGCATACCTGAGAAAACCGACTCACCATTGTTAATTTCTGTTCAACAACAGAGAAATTAATTCTAACATAAATTAATTAATCTGGGTAATGACGGCAGACCAAAAGTGACAGTATAATTCATAATACATTACACTGAAATTGTACATAATTTACACTCGCCCATATTTCTTTCCAGATAACACTCATTGTCCATACATATTGATATAAATCCATTCTGAATAATCCCTGGAGCAATATCAATCACCTCCATTGATATCATAGCCAAAAGGACTCTGGAATCTCATTAAGAGAACGAGAGCAATGGTACCATGTTCGTCAACATTAGTCAAGCGGAAACATAGAAATATTGACAGCTGAATAATATGCATTATACACAATGGATTGTGAATTAGAATTCTCTGTACCGAGGTACACTGCAAAGCAGTATATACTGCTGTATCTTCTAGTAAAGTTTTACTAGACAGTCGATCATTAGAAGATTAATTTTTTATTGATGCTACTAAATTGCTCGTGATGGTAAATTGACCGATATGAAATACGGAAATAGAATTTCACCGAGAAAGAAATTGGTAAAAAAAGTATTGAAATGTATAAGACCATTCCCTCCTAAGATGTTACAGATGTGAACACAATTATTTTATACTTATTAAATTCTTATTTAAAATGCAAAAAAATGAACTAGGTTAAACAAAATTAAATTGTGATGTGGTGTGGTTATAACACAAATCAGATTGATGTGTATAAATCAAGGCCTAATATACAATTTATTTTAATTAAACAAAGTTCAGTTTTTGTGTTGGTTGCTTTTTAGTTCATGAGACAGATTTAGCTATATTGCTCCAGTCGTATAATAAGAGAGCAGTCTAGAAAGAGAGTAAAATTTCGCATTTTTATTCCTACAGATTCTTAAAATACATCCATTTTATGAAATGTTAAAAAAAAAATTCAATTTTTGGATACATTAAAAACCTTATCCCTAGACTATCGAAGGAATTTTCAATAATAATTTTTTGAAAATATAAATACTTTTTAAAGATTTAATATTAATATATTTAATACTAACTATTATATTAAATATCTTATTTGCATTTAAACAGATTAAATGTTAATTTAAAAACCGAAAAAATAAACAATCAATGATGATGCTTGACTTATTTTACAATTCTTGACGCTTAAACTGCAAGTTCTTAAGTAATATATAGTACATACGTTGGTTTTTATAATCTTTTTTAAGTTGTCATAATATGAATTGTTCTATTTAGTAATGAGTTTATGTATGTTTACAAAAAACATAAAATCATTGGATATATCAAAACTTCCTGCCTACTTCTTTTTAATCTTTAAACTTTTAATTTGATTAGAACAGCGTGAACTTAGTTAAGTAATTTATCATTCAAAGAATGCCAGACAGCTGAAGATCAAATAACAAAAAAGGGTGATCTTTATCTCCATCTGAAGTCTCGAGCAAGCCAGCAAACGATAAAATAACAGATTTTTCCTTTCTGTTTGGATAAAAGAAATATTTACTTTAGCAGGAGAGTTCAAGCGTTATATCAACAAATCTTCGAAGCATCAGCCGTTGACGCGTGGATGAAGTTAATTTTTTAAAACATTTTCCATTCCAGCAGAGTGAACAATTAAAAAGTATCACTTAAAACTGAATGCAGTCTACTGACAACATGAAGTTCAAAGCAACCCGGCGTTTTAAGCTAACTATAAGCATAACTAATTTAAGTGTAGAGCGGTGGCTGTTGTAAATTGAGGAAGGAACATTTTGCTATTGAAATAGAAACGAAACTATCTCAAAACTCGAGTTTAATTTGGAAACAGAAACCAATTCAAATTAGACCAACTGTAAAACACGAACGGAACACTGAATTCACGGTTCGGAACTTTTGAGTAACGGGCCAAATATCACAGTGAATGAGCATAATGTGGTAGTTATAATGACCTTTCAGGCTGTTTATGTAAGGAATGAATGCAATTAGGAAGTAAATCTGAGTTTGCCTATGTGCGTTTGTATAAAGTTTCCAGTAATTAATTAGGATTCGGATTCGTAACCGGGTAGATATTCGAGTCTACTGGGCTCACTTTAATTTGATAAAATTTGTGCAGCAAACGGCTCATTTGTCTTCTTTGCTTTAATGCCGGATTTGAAAGATTATTGTTAACTCACAATGAAAAATTCGAATTTAACGAATATTAACGAATATAACGAGCAGCTCAATTGAGGAAAAATATGCTTACTGCTAGATACATTAAATGATCAAAATACTCGCTTTCATTATTTTCTCATAAAAGATTCATTTTAGAATAAATAAAAATATTCATTAGAACATTGCACTACTTTTGACTCACATATATTTGACAAATTCTATATAGTTTCGTTAGCTCATTATTCCAAAGATGTAATTTATTTAAATGCATTGCCTGAATATTGAAGGCTGTACTTTCTCTAAAATGTTTAAAAAAAATGGTTGTTAAATGCGTTTTTCCCCATTACTTAAAAATTGAAATTTTTAAAATGTAAAAACTGAATTTTTAGAGCAAAAGTCTGGTGAACAAAAATGAAATTGAAAATAACGAAGCGCTGATAGAAATACTTTAAATAAACAAGAATTCTTGCTACATTCATAACTTATTTTAGTATTTAATGTAGATTTATGATTTTTCTTCCTTTTAACATTGATTGATGCTTTTTCTCTATTGAATTGTCTTCAGGGCCTCCCTTCGATTTCTGTTTTGTTCCACAGGATTAAAAAAAAAAATATTTTTAATATACAAAAAAAAAAAAAAGAAGCTTAAAATTTTGTTCATTATTATTCTATAATTTAATCGTTAATATATTTTATAACTCATTTTTAAAATTACTATGGAACTATGCCATCAATTAAAAAAAAATCGTTTTTCCGAACTATATAAAATTGAGCGTCTAATTGATAATTAATTAATAGCTCATTTTTATTACTCATTACTAATTAAGTTAGAATAATTATATAATTACTCATTCTGAAAATATTAAAAGATTGCATTGTACTAGGGAAACAAACCTGGACATAATTTCAAGATTCTGGTACTAAAGAAGTATGTGAGAAATAACATTCTGGTTTAATACTTCTTTCAAATCAGCTCTGATTTTCATGCAATTTACGATACAAAATAAGTGATCGAAATTTTGATTATTAAATCAATGTTCACAAACAGTTTGAACAAAACCTTAAGCATATACTCTTTTTTGCTCAAATCGAAATAATTCTGAGATCGTCATTATAAGACATATAAAATGGAAGAAACACTAAAACCTGGATGGTTACTCCCCGAAAAATAAAACAGTGAATTTTAATTCCTTCATAGAAATTGTCCCGATTTAATAAACATCAGTTTAATTATTCTTAAAAGCTAAGTTTTAAAGAGCTTCAAAAAGGAATTTCTTAAGATTAAAAAAAAAAAAGATATATTATACATAAAAAGATACATTCATCTGTTTTCCTAAAAAACACACATACAGAGTAGTGTTATTTAAAAATAAATAGATACAAACTTCTGTTTTCGACACAAAAAATAGTTAAAAGTAATTAAATTAAATTCTTTTTAATACAAATCAGCATCCCATATTCTTTTTGAGATGCTTATAATTATTTACTTCGAACATAACTATTAGTTTAAAGCTCTTAAAAACAATTCAAATTCCTCTAATTCAAAAAATTCTTAGTCCTTTCTTTTAAAGCACAGAGGTGTGAAATAAAAGTGAAAGCAACGATTAACGAGTTTGAAAGCTCTTGAAGTATAATTAAGATTTTTTTTTTTTTTTTTTTGCGGCAATTAAACATATTTTACGGACTTGAGAATTGAGTGTTGTGAGAATCACCTATTCAGCAAGCTTCCATTTTTTTTGAATTAATCTTTATTTTCACAGAATTTTAAAAATATTAAATATGTGTCTGAAGAAAAATGGGAAAGCAAATAAAAACATCATCTGTTTAGCGAAATAAGATGATTTTTTTTATTATTATTAGTATTATATCCATGATTTTTTAAGTAATACGGATTCTTCGAAGTACACTCTCTAAGAAAACCACAAATTCTAAATAGGAAAAGAGGAAAAAAAGAATATTTTAAATAAATCTTAAGAGATAAAATTTAGTAACTGATTTTAAGTGTGAATTAATATTTAATTTTTTTTTTTGTAGAATAAAAACTGTAAAAAAAAAGAAAAGAAAAGAAAGCGAAAAAAAGTATTAACTTTAACGTAAAAGAAATTTTTTAGTAGAGTTATATGGTATCTAATTTGTATATTATTATTTGCAACGCATTTTTTAAATGAAATTTGATAATTTATTTTTTCCTATAGCTGATGAGAGTAGGACGTTCTTCCTTAATTTCAATTCTTTCAGTTAATATTGTCCCTCATATTGTTATTGGTAACCATACAGATATGAAAATGCATTTAAGATACGAACATATTTATCTGTATACGTAACAGATGTATATAGACAGTGATTTTTATTTTATTTTATTTGTTGACAGTTGAAATTTTCATCGCTTCAACTGAAACATTGTTTTGACATTCATTTGAGAGACTAGGCTCAAATTTTCAAGCTGAATAATTATTAGAGATAGCGCAATTATTATATACAGAGATTTTTAGCGCAGTTTTAGAAATACAATTAATCTGAACAACTTAATCTTCATCTTCATAGATCAACAGAAAAAAAAAACCCCACACTTTTTGTTATAGAGGAACTAATTGTAAACACGAACTACACCATTTTGACGTTCATTGGAATTCAGAATCTTTTTTGAAGGTTGTGCATTAATTGAACACGATCTTTTAAGTTTAAAGGAGTCAGCAGCTAACAAAATAAATACACACACAAAGCCGATCTTGGCATTGTGAATTCTGCAAAGCTCCTTGAATTTATACGATGAAACGATTATATTTAGAAAAAACATATTGACTAAATTATTTCTGTATGAGTTTCCTTTCATATATTGAATTGAAAGATGTTTTGAAGAAAAAACACCTGCGTTTCGATTGAAATGAAAATAAATTTTTAAGCCTACAAAAAGCAAAGCTTTTCTATATAGGGGGTATTGAAATTAGTTGCAATATTCCACTGCACCATTCTGACATTTATCTGGATTCAAATTCTTTGTGGAAGGACGGGGAGTATCTGTACAAAAGATCGGCGGGGGAGGAGAGAAGAAAAGGATGATGGGGGAGGGGGGAGAAAAGAAAAAATGATTTTCCCCGCCACTTTTTATTTAACATTTCCCCTCCTCTACAGGAGTTACGACCTATAGAGATTGTTTACTTTGATTTCCCACAGAAAACGTCGTTGCTGTCACCGAGGTTTTCAACACATCCTTTATGTGTGATTTTCCGTCTTTTCTCATAGCAATTTATGGCGGGTCGTCATAAATGGTGTGTGTAAGAGTTTTTCTAAAAATGACGACAAAATCGATGTTTATGGCCGAGGTTCTCAGTCAAGTTCGCGCTTGATATGCGGAAATAAATGATTTCTTATCTGGAAGAGGCGCTGAAAAATATATTTACAAGTGACTTACTAGGTTGGGTGTGTAAATAAATAATACCAATAAAAGTTGTATCTATAAGAAAATTTCTCTTTTGCATTTAGATGTAGCAGTCACTTTTTTATGATTTTTATTTAGTTTTTATACTTGGACGTGCAGATTGAAATGCGTATATAAATAGAGCAAATATTTTGTACATATATATGAATTCGCTCTCTGCTAAAAGTAATCATTTAATGTTTCCTTTTATGGCCAATTCGACTGCCGCTACTTTCACTATTTTTATTTAAACACAGAATTGGCACATGGTATAAACAAATGAACAGTAAATTCAGCATTTTCTCAAAACAAAGTTTTTAAATATATTTTCCCTTTTCTTTCTTTTTTTTTCTGAATGTGAACAAAATTTTTTGGTAGTATCAACTTATATTGATTATTGTCTTGTTTAAAAATTAATTTGTGCCATGAAAAAAGAGCGAATATATATTTTTTAAAAGTCAGTAAATGAATTAAGTTTCAGGAGTTAATACGTAACTTATTTGAAAAGGAATGAAATTGACATGATTTACATTTCTCGATCGTGAGGGAAAATTCAATTTGGTTTTATGGCGCAAAAGTCACATTTAGCCATTCTGTGCCAAACCCATGATTTGAAAAAGTTTCCCCAAATTTTCAATACTTTTCAAAGAGACAAAAAGCTAAAAAATAACTTTGGAAGAACGGGAAAAAACTCAAATGAGCTCATCAATGCAATGTCATGTAAAAAAATAAAATAAGTTTTGATTTCGATTATCTTACAGCAAGTCTTTAAACTGAGTTTCATTATTTGCAAAACGGTTTCATCGACATGTGTTAAAACTTAGTAATTGTTCAAAAATATGTTTAATTGAAAGGCATCAGTAACAACGTGAACAGATAGGTACAAGTTCTGCTTATGCATCAAGAGGGAAAATTTGACTTAATTTTAGAATTAACAATGAAATAAACGCGAGGAAAAAAAGTACATAATTAAACATGAACAGGATTATTCTAGACGACAATTTAAATATTTAAAAAATAAATAAATAAAGAGACGAAAAAATTCGAGCAAGATGGTGATTAAATAATAGTCACCGAAGCATTACAGATACCATAAGTAGTTCCAAAATTCAGTGAGTTTATTTCGTCTTCAATCAAATGGTTCTTAATTTCAGGAAATAGATAAGACTCGCATTGTTGCTTAGGAGTCCATACAATCGAGTGAAAAACCGGAACTTCTAATTATTTCTCTATCCGTTTTTGTCTTGCATCCAATAAAATGAAAATAATAATAGCGAATTAATTTCCAGGATGCGGAGAATTAAAACTGAGCGGAAAAGGACTCCACACAATTCTAATAGTTAAAAAACAATAAAAATTATCTATCCGATGGCTAAATGAATTTCCAAAGAGGATTTAAACATTAAGGGACAAAAATATCGATATTCTAAATTAAGCTGCTGGTATCCGGTTGGATTAAGTTGAACTTAAATTGAGAAACAAGATGAGATAAAATAAATGATCTTTTCACTGAAATAAGTTTGTAGTCAAAATACAATTATAAGTCACTTTTCGAAGTTTATTTCTATAATCAAAACGACAAACAGCCCTGCTAAGCAATTTAGACAATATCCCCAAATATAGATCTTAAATGGCTTTTGCATTCTGATATTCAATGATAAGAATTCAAAATGACAAGTTAATAACATATCTATTCAGAATTTCATTTGGTATTTATAAGTGCAGATACAGCTTATTTTCCAGGAAAATAAATAACAAGGAGTAATAACATATAAAAGGATAAATATCAATTTTGTATCTTATAGGAATCTACTTTTCGATTCTCCATCAAGGATATTTGACGTAAATGGAATTTTATTTTCGGCTTTTCTAAGAACTTGTAATTTAAGATGAAGGATAAATCCTTTAAGTTGTAGATCAAGAAAGGGGGTAGAAAGATTAAATCGTTGAACATATGAAATTGTTGAGCATACTTACATTAATGCGTGTTTTTAACTTATGTTTATAAATATGCCATGATGGTTTAAATATGAAAACAATTACCAATGTTCTTTAAGAAGTTGCGATTCTTCCAGTCTTCGCATTTTCTTCAAATGAATAAAATAATACCCACAATATCCTGTAAACCAATTTTTCAGAAATCTCAGAATAATTTTTAAAGGTATTATCTTATTGACTTTTGAATTGTGTTCCAAATGGATCAGGATCTCACAAAGAGGTATTGAATATTATGTTTTAGATAGTTTTTCTTGCTTGAATTGAATATCATAGCAATTTTTGAAATTCATCCATTTTTATTATTTTGATTACATTTGCAATACATTAAATATGAAATAAAGTATTGGGAGGTTTTGGGGTTAAGTATTCAATTTGGAAATATTTCGGCTTCGAACCAGGATGAATTTCAGACTGTTCGTTTTAAATTTAGATGTGCTGTGCGCCGGGATGAAGCAGGAAAACAATTACTAATATTCTTTCAGAAGTTGTGTTCCATGAGATCTCTGCGTTTTCTTTGAATACATAAAACGATGCCTAAAATATTCTGTAAATCAACTTTTCTGAATTCCCAGAATAATTATTAGAGGTATTTTCTTGTTGACTTTTGAATGATTTTCCAATAGGATTAAGGTCTCAAAAAGAGATATTGAATGTTATTCTCTAAATAGCTTTCTTGTTGAATTAAATATCATAGTAATTTTTATAATTCATTCATTTTTATTCTTTTGATAACATTTACAATACATCAAATAAGAAAGAGAGAGATGGACGGTTTTCAGGGTGGGGTATTCAATTTGGAAATATTTCAGCTTCGCATTAGGCTAAAATTCGCTTTAAATTTAATAAGCCTGTTAAATCTCAATTAAATGTTAAACAAGTATGAAACTAATGTTGACTCAAATATTAAAATAATCTAAACAGTTGGGTTATACAAAGTGATGATTAACGATGTATATTTATATTTACAGTGGCATGAATGTTCCGAATAACATCCAAATATTATTATTTATTTTATAAAGCAAGTTTTCAAATACCAGGAAATGCTTTTGAATGTTTGGATAAGGGGGACATAAAGCTTTATAATGGAATGAATGTGATGAGTTGTTTTAGTCTATTAATCTTACTATTTTCAAGGAAGAACAAAAGCTACTTCTTTGTTATTTCTTTTTAATATTTAGGGAAAAAATAATTCATACAAATTAATGTCCTGAAAATGCGAGATTGCAAATATTAATTTGCTAGTTTTTGCTATCGAGTATTTTAAAAAATTAATAGTGGTGAACAAACTTATGCGTAATGACATATTTATTAATTTGTTGTTATCAGTAATTAAAAAAATATTAAAATGAGATACATCTTGCATAGTTATTAATAAAGAAATATTCAAAACTTTGATGAATGAGACGAATTAGCTTTAAGCAAGGAATTTTTAATCATAATACTGGGATGAATTACAAAAATGCTAGAATTCCGTGCACAGAATTTAGATTCTACTAATTTTTTATACAGCTTCACCGTAGCTTAATATTACATCTCATCTTATTTTCATAGGAAACAATTTTAATTAGAAACATGAGGTTATTCAAATTTTAATAATTAACATTACAAACGGTCAGTTTTAATCAGAAGTAATGACTTTTAATGCACTCGTAAAGAATAAACACACGATAAGCAGTGTCGCTATCAAAATGAAAACTTCCGAAGTATTCCCTCTTGCAGTTCTAATTCGGAATTAAAAGACTGAAATTAAAAATCTTAATTATACCAAGATCTTAATTATGAAGTAATCAAAAAAAAAAAAAAAAAAAAGATGAAACTGTATTTACAGACTTTACTTCAAAAAATACAGTGAAATTATTTTGAAGTCTAATCCTTATGAATAAAGCAAACATATTAAAAAAATCGTTACAATACCATAATTTAATCTTTCTTTTCTCATTTCCTGCTTTATTAAAACTAATAACAGAAACCATTATTATTTTCTAACAATGAATTGAAAGGTTGTTTTATTTTCACATCATCAGATAATTTTTAATTACTGAGATTTTGAAAAGTAAGCAAATACTCTATTTTGGACTTTAAAATAACTTCGGGTTTTAATATGAAGAATCATTGGACGAAATGTTTCTATTTTTTCATTATCTTTTTTTGTTTGATGAGGAAAAGAAGACAAAATAGACCCATAAATGTACTCACCTCCCTTCTTTGATTGGGTCTGAACATGTTCAGCCAAAAGGAAGATGCAGAAGAGAGCAAATATCTTACAGGAGAACATTTTTATTCTGCAAAAAAAGAACAAAAAGTTTTACAATAAGATAACAATATATGACAAATAAAATCAAGAAGAAATAGAATCATATAAAAAAAATCTGGAATATACATTGAAGCAATGTTTTTATATGTGTTTATCTCATCAGTGCTTCTAAAATAAATTTTAAGAAAATCGACCATCCGATGATCTCGAACTAATTAAAAAAACTTTATACAGGGCATATGACTTCAAAACTGCTTGCTATGGTACCCTAGAAATCAAGACTTTTTCAGCAGGTATGTCATGAGATACAATTTTTATGATTTTATATACTTTCTATCATGC
Source organism: Argiope trifasciata (assembly GCA_026543055.1). Lineage (NCBI taxonomy): Eukaryota > Metazoa > Arthropoda > Arachnida > Araneae > Araneidae > Argiope > Argiope trifasciata. The sequence goes on from JAPMOQ010061359.1 coordinate 1,348,731, forward strand.
CTCTAGTATGCAATTTCTACCGTGCCTGCACAAAATCATGCAAAAAGTACATGACGACGTGTTTTTTTAAAACGTTTTTGCAAAACTCTAACAAGGATTATCGGATTCAAGAGTGCTGTGCTGTCGGCAATAGATAAATTCTGGGGACACAACTACACAAGTTTTTTTTCTCAGATTTTACAATTTATAAATTACATATTTATGCATAAACATTGTTAATAAGAATATCACTCTTATTTTTGAACTGTCTCCAAACAACACAGTAAATCCACTATGATTTTAACTGTTCTTTGTTCAGAAATTGGGAAATAATATTTGTGAACATGTTTCTGTAATTAATAAGTATTTTTTAAGAAGGGTTTATTTTCTTGGTATTATAACACAAATAAGAAAATATGCGCCTTGCAGTTGGGAAAATTATTCTTTCAATTATCTTTGCCTAGGGAAACTGGTTGATAGTTGATAAGGTTTTGAAAAATGCCCACCAGAGCTAGCAAGTAAAAGACGAGAGTAGATGATTGTTTTAAAGCTTATGATTCTGAGTAATGTCCATCAAAGGCAGGAGACGTGGGAAAGAATACGACTATTTTAAAGTTTGCATTAACATTATCTAATCTGTGTCAAACATCTGTCAGTTGCGAAGACAGATGTTAATCTACGCCTATCTGCATCTACAGAAACTAGATTCGATCCGTTTTTTGTAGGTGGTATTCCTATCAAATATTCAACATTAGCATCTCAGTGAAAAGAAAGAGTATTTTCCTCTAAAATCTCTTTTTCAAACATAGCATTACCTGTTTCTGCAGAGTTAGCACAACATAGCATTCGTGCTATTTACGTGATAACTATACTTATTATCATGAGTATGACAGCAAGTTTTAATTTTATACTTAATCACCTAAAAGCAGATGATCGCATAGTAGATTTGCCAGAAAAGCATTAAATGTAAATTATATCATGCCTCTAGCCGAAGGCCATAAGAATATTTCCGATAAAACTAATCATTGATATGTCTGAATACCTTCTTAATAGAAATTCAGTCTTCGTGACTTATCATACTTAATGATAATTCAGGTTGAATTGAAAATTTCCTCAAGAGTTGAGCTAAACTCATTTAGTCGACGGTTTGAGCGATCGGAAATGAATTTTAACCAGAACAACTCTCAGATGAACTGGAGTTAACTGAAAGCTTTAACCAATCACCAAAGTTTGATTCAGTGGGAGCACCCAATCAGTGACCGAAGCAGCTGCATGCGTTCTGCTCATTAGGGCCACTCTTTCCGATTTCAATGGATAATTACCTGCAATCGATTTGCGTCATTTAGGTATAATTTTTATCATCACTTTCAGATAAAAATGAGTTTCCCATTTTAGTAACTATTATTTGTAAAAAGAAGATTTGCAAGAAGATTTAGGAAATATTTTAGCCTTTTTTTAAAAAAAATCAGACAAGTCACCCTTTTTTAGAGAAATATTGGCAGAAAAACAGATATTTATAAATCTTTATATTTATTTTATAGTTTTCTATATGCTTTTCTAATGAATTATTGGTTTCTTATTAATACAACTGATAGTAGTAAGGATAAAACAATTTGTAATCTTCTAAACCTTCTACTGGTACCTTTATTTAATAAACCCACATTTTAATATTGGCTTTTATATTTGAAATGGGTTAGTCCTTCAATAGAAAACTTAAAATTCGATCTGTAATTTATTATTACTGAAAATTCATCTACAGTTTTTCAACATCAAACCTAATCCAACATTGAAAATCCCAAAACTCTTTTTTATACACGCAATTCAATGATCGTTTGAAATAATCAACATGTTTTGATTGGTATTCTATCATTTAAAGTGGTAATTACTATAAATAATTTTTGAAATAATTTATTTATTTTTGTTATTTATTTATTTTGCTTTAAATCGACGTTTTGCAAAATAATTTCCCCCCCTTTTTCACTAGCAAAAAGGGCCAAAGCCCAGTCATTTTCCGAGAAAATGAATGAATTTTCTGTTTGTTAAAAATTTCGGGTTCAGCACAAGGTACATTTTCATTAAACTTCAAGAATATCGATTTCTATGTTTGTTTCTTTTGGTTTTATACATTTTTTAATGATTTCAAAATAGAACTAGCTTATTGAATTAGTTATTATTTTTTTCCATATTTAAAACTTAATTTGTCATCACTATTCGTGTACAGCTACATATAAGGCATTAATTCGTATTAACTTATAAGGCATTAAAAGATACAGCAATCTATCTAAATTCCCACATTTCTTAATTTAAATGAGTAAAAATGGCTTTCTGGCAATACGAAAAGAACTTAAGTATATATTCAATAGAACTACATTAAATATGTGAAAAACATTCTCACAAATATTCGTAATTCTTCTGTCAACTTTCAGAAAAAACAAACAGTTACTGGTGTAATTGTCTCAGTAGAGTTGATTAATTCATTCAGCGTTAACAACAGCTGTCTTCTTCGCAATATAGCAATCATTGTCTGACGCGATTCTCCCACAACTCTCAAGGGAGAGGCCCACACCCCTATGAGACCCACAGTGATTGATGAAACCGGGAGTTCCCTCTTGTTCCATGCGCCACTCTTGGGTGTTGTTTTCGGCCAATTAAAATGATGAAAATATTATAATCAATTCATTTTCAAGAATGCTCTTGAGAGCAGAGACAACTTAGTAAAGCATTGTTCTACAGTATTAAGCAATTAAATACGTAAGAGTTTTTATTGTAATAAAGGCACCAAACAGGCCAAAACAATGACGAAGTGTAATGAAATGGGTGATGGAGATGGAGGGTTGGCTTCTGGACCTTGCTGTAAGTGAAGAAAATGTTACAAAAAATTTTAACTGTAACGTCTTGACTTGCTTTATATTTAATGCTATCATACTTGCGAAAATTATAAAAAGAATATATCCTAACTGAAGTGCGTAAATTGCTATAGCCTTCTACTCGAACGAAAAAACCTTTAAATATTACTGTATTCAAATGATTTAGTTAGTCACGGTTATTGGTTAAAAGTTTAGTATATTCGGAAGCTTGCTAAGAGATTAAAAATCAAATCAAATTCGAATTAATATATTAATTAATAGATTAAATTCAGGTCAAAACATTTCAGTTTAATCCGTGACAAAAATTAAGTATCACATCTTTATGCTTTGCTAGATTGAACTTGAGATCTTGGCACAACAAAGCCAGAGTAAAATATTCAGGTCAAATCAGGTATGTTTTAGTCCGGTTAAATATTGAGGTATTTTAAAGAAGATTCAATCAGCTCTTTAGAAAAGGTATTTAATAATGTATCGTAAATTCAGAAAATAATAATAAGGACCATCAGGAGTTTTTCTATTGGGCATTATTGTATATTTGGCATAGTTTGAGTTTAGCTTTGTAACATAATGAAGAAAAGCGATTATGCATTTTGCACGCTTTTCTATCAATCAGTTAGGTTCAGTCTATCAATAGGAAGGGGTGTTCAGAAACAGATATTTGAATTTTGTGTAAATACCATAAACTAAGATTTATCTCAAGTCACTTATATAATAATTACGTATATAGCGGATCATTTAGGATTGAATATTTACTACTAGACTTGAAAGATTAGAAAAAACTATTTTTAAAAAATAATTCATATTCAACAATTAAAATGAAATATTTTATGAAAAGTGAATTCCAATGATCAACTAATGGAAACTTAAGCTTGCAACTCGATAAAAACGATGGAAAAGCTTTATCCCAACTATAATAATTAATAAATTTATAGTTTTCTATCCGCTTGAGAATGAAATGCATTGTACCATAATCTATGTATTTTCTCTTTTGTTACAGAAGCAATTTCAACAAGAAAGAAAATAGAGCCCAATATTGAAGCTTTTGTTAAGTTTAGAGGTTCTTATCTTAAATTTTGAAAGACAGATCGTATATCGATAAATCGATATAACGTGAAAAAGAATGGCATTATATAGAAGTATACGGAGATTTTAAAGATTTTCTGAAATAGTTATAGCAGATAAATACATAGGGAATATAGAGTGATGATTCTAATGCCTTTTGTTTCTTTCAAATCTTTTGTTAGGAAAGAAATAAGTGGTATTAGAAGGTACTTCAAAGTAATTGATTAAGATTTCATTTAAATCTTTATTTTTTAATCGTTATCAAAACTAGTTACATGATAAGAAGAATTTGTCACACAGTTTGAAAATTCTATAATTTTATGGTGTAATTTTGAAAAAGAAATAACGCTAAAATGAACAGATCTTATTTTATATTCGTATTGAAAACAAAGTGAAATATTTGAAAAATTAATGTAAAGAGGTTTCAAATGCTCTGAATGTTTAAGCATTTATTACGGCTCTAAAAGTATACTGAGAACTTTGAATGCTAAAATATTTAGTATAAATTTAAAACAATAATTTTGTACAAGTTTCAGAATTTAAGTTCTGTAATATTTGAAAAATTTAGATTTAAGCATGTCTTAAAAAATAATTTATATCATAATTTTTCCGTAAAGCTCAAGTTCAGTTAAAAGTTTTATAAATACGTACGTGTTGAAGATAAAGTGTGCTTTGTTTATGGTAGTATGTTTTCTTAAAAAATGTTCTGAAAATTGCCCCGCTACGAAAGACAGTGATGCATTTTAGGATACTGTGAAAAAAGAAAGTTTTTTTCTCCTGCTTAGTAACTTAATATTTTCAGGGCTCTTATTTCCACATAAACAAATTCACATCATACGCACACACACATAAATACATAATAAAAAAAAACAATAACTTCCAGAGAGCTTCGTATTTTATAAGAAAACCCACACAGCATTTTTCTGCAAAAGGAAGGGGAAAAAATGAAAGTTTTGTTGCAATTTCCTCGGAGTTAATTTATCATCTTTCATCATCATTTTTACTTCTATTCCGTTTCACTGTCGACGCTTGAAGCGGAGAATTTCTATACAGTTTCTCAGCAACAAATTTATTCAGTTATTTATTAAGCAGTTCTGTAATAGCAGGGTTCCTCTTACTACATTTATAAAACATGGCGTATTATTAATTTATTGAAAATAACAAAATTTTATTATTTTTAAAATGGAGAAAATTTTAAGACTGCCCGTTATCATCAGAGTTGTTTATCAAACCATATTGATTTGTAAAAGTTGTTTGTTATGGAAAGAAAAAAATAATTCTGTTATATGGTGTTCTAGAAAACGTTCGTTTTCAACACTTGAGTGTAGAATTATTCAAAACCGCTTCCCGCATTACAAATGGCTATGACTTTATTGTAAATAATGACAGGAAGTAAAAATTTGCACGCAATACGGAAGGAAGCTTAAAGTTTTGCTTGCGTGCTTAATAATTGCCATATGTAACTTCTATTGGTAACACAGGCATCATCCATGTGGTAGTGCATTTATTTATTATATGAAGTGTTTTCTATTCCATCTTCAATTCATTTATTGCTGTATGCAAAGGAAGCTATTAGACAAGTGCCTACGATCTATACGAATGAAATAAAGACACAAGAAAATTTAGATTTCAGTAGATTTCGATAGACATATGCATGTTATGTATAAAATAATAAAAATGAGTATGTAACGAGAACCAATGGCTGAAAATATGTTTCATAGTGTATAGAATGAAATGGACTGCCACATATATGTTGCCCGTTAGACCAGAAGAAGTCACACAGGGAAATAAAAGAGTATGTTAAAAAAATTTTGAGTTTCCTTCTATATCGTATTTATATCTTTTCTTCTTGTTTATTTTATAAGAAGTTATCTATTTGTAATCGATTGAGCTGTTTTAAATAATTCCGTATTTGCAGGAGTTGAAGATCATTTCAGGTGATTCAATTGAAGAAGTATGACTATGCTTCCAGGGTTTAATTTCGTTACATTAATTCCCTGTTTTTGGTGCCGATTATCTCTTATTTGGATGATAAGGACGACACCTGAGCCGGCACCCTTCTCCCCAAGTTTTGTTTAGATCATTTTCATTTACGTCTTGTATTGAAGTATCATTAGGACTATTTTGGGACTGACCTAATAATTTTCAACCATGCTCAGATGACAAGGGAGCAGCCTCTCCTCTTTAAACTTTCGCGCCATACTTGATGGAAGTCATTTAGCCCTAACAGATATAGAAAGGGTTAAAAAGCAATTGAAGATTTTCCAATAACGTCATACCTATTTCAGCGCACCTTAAAATAATTATTTAATGATTCTGCTTTATTTTAAATATAAATTTTTATAAATAGAATGTCAAAGCATTTTGGTGTTCAGAATTAAATTCTATTAAAATATATCTGTTACTTAAAAACATAGAATAATTAAAAATAATTACAAATTTCTATAATTTTCTTTAAAAAAATCCTAGAAAATAAAAGTTGAAGGCAATTCAGGAAACTTAAAGTTTGGCTTGACTTGTAATAACTACCATATGTATATAACTTCCCTCGGAAATATGGGCAATATCTATGTTGCAATTATGTGGAGATTCTTTATGTGTATGTCTAGTTTCTTCATTAAGGCATTAAGACAGAGTCTATGATATAAGTCAGGGGGATAAAGATCCAAGAGCAAGTTTCAGAAGATTTAGATAATTATATTTAGAAGATACACGTAACTATTGAAGTCTTATCAGCGGTTTGCGAATATGTTCTACAATACTTGTTGTGAAATGGAGAATTGAATGGATATTGCCTGTGTGACCAAGGGAAGTCATGTAGGCAATCATTTCAAATTCTGATATTTCCTGTACATAGTGCTCAAAAATTTTCTTTCAATCGTTGTTGCCCATAATCATGACCACATGTAATTAAGAGTTTTCTTTCTGCTTTGTGCTGAACATTTATATTAAGGTCTTTGTAGCCCATGGAAGTTAGATATAAATGATGAAGTTGCTTTGAATAATTCTGTGCTTTAATATCATGTTTAGATCATTTTAATTCAATGCAAAATGATATAATTCGTAGCCTTTTGCTTGTTATCAATTTAATTTTGAGTACAAAAAATATATATGAGAATGCAATAGCAATCAGTAAAAAATTAAATAAAAATTATTTACTAAAATAAACGATCCATAATAGTTTTTTTTATCATTTAGGCAAGAAAGTATAGAGTACAATGGCCAGCATGAAAAAGCGCATATAAATGAGGCATAAAATTATATTTAAAAATGATGACCGGTTTCATCAGGATTGGTTCTACCATTGTCGTAAAAACTGACAAGAGGCAGAGTGGAAGAGAGGAGAGCCATTGGGGAGGGAAGGGGGGGGAAGCAATACTGCATACAAACAAAATTATCTACGATGGGTTGAGAGGGGATAGTTAAAGAAAAAATAAAGAAGGGAAATATGTGGGGGAAAAAATTTCTCTTGAGCAAAGTAGAGTAGGCGTGACTGAATATGGGGAATTTTCCCCATCATTTAAAATGTTTTCATGTTTATAAATTAAAATGCTTCATTAATAAATTGATTCTAAGGATTTTTTCTTAATCTGAAATATATTAGAGGGATCATTTGTCATCCCTGTTTAATTTTAAGGAAAAGAACACGGCATCTGTTTTTTAAAAAAAAATCAACCTCAAATTTCTAAATGAAGTTGTGGAGTTTTTCCTCTTATTTTTCAAATACAAAATAGTTTATAGAAATAGGATTTATAAGATAAATGTAATTTTTACTTCAATTTAAACGTTAGTAACAAAGGAATATTTCGGTAAGTGATTAAGAGAAAAATTGATTGTTATGAAAAATTTAAAGTACTTTCTACTTCACAAATTGATTATAACATATTTTAACAATAACAGTCATAGTAATTCAAAATCACAGGTAAAGAGACAAAGTCATTCATCAAGTAAACTCTCGGTCATTTTGATTAATAAATAGTTTTAATTATTTAAGGAACGTACAGCACATTAAATTCATCCACAGGAGAAATAATAATAATAAAACTTTAGCAAACTCCTATGTGTTTCAACTCCTATGCCCCCACCCTTCAACCTATGCGTTTAACTATAATATATAATCATTTGCATAAAATAGTGCAGAGCAAAGAGTTGAAATTAATTTTAAAAAGTATATATTAGGCATGTGAGAAATTAACTGTCAAAAGCTTCAAAACTTTAAGGGAAATAAAACATAAAGCAAAACTTAAAACATAATAAAATTTACCAAGCATACAAGTAAACTGATGTCATATAACATCCATTATCGTTTACAAAATGAACTTTGAATACTAGAATTATAACATTTTTTAAAATGTAAGAAAACACTAAAAAATAGCAGAAAACTTCTCTACATTTTTATTTTCTCGTAGTCTTCCGAAAATTCTAATGAAGTATTATAGTTTATAAATTTTATATATTATTTACACTTTAAAATAAGTCTTTCTTTAATAAATATTAAGTTTAATTTGGTAAAATAATACTAAAAATGTTCAAGTATTAATTTCGAAATTCTTATTTTTAAGTTTTAACTGATGTTTTTAGTCACTATTTCAATCGTAAAAATAATTTAAGTCCTCATTCGCATATGGCTCTATACAGCCCTAAACAGTTCACTTAATGTTACAAGAGAAACCAGCTAAGACGCAGATTCAAACCTCGCAATGATAGCTGGGATATCACTCACAAAATGTATTGGAAAAGTGAAATTATCTAAATCATCATTTGTATGTTTTTTTTTTTTTAAGAATAAAATCTTGTGATAGTTTAATGCTGAGGCTAAGATTTTGCTTTAAAAAGTATGATGATATTTTCACTTTTCGCTCCTCTCTCCTAAAAAAAATTAAAGATCCTGGAGATTTTATTACTAAAGTACACCACTGGTTTTACATATCATCTGGAGGAATTAGGTAGTGGCAATAAACCTCCGAAAAAGACAAACAAAACGGAAATCACCTTGAAACAAGTTCAAGGTTACTTGCGCGGAACAGTACCTAGTAATTTACCCTGGCACTAAATGCTAATAAAATTACTAAGGTTGACACTATTTGAAAGTTTGGTCTAAGCGTATAACCATTTCTGTCATGGAAACTTAACAATCACATCAGGATGTTGTGCATCTTTCTGCATTGCATCATATCTTATTCAGGAAGCTGTCAAATACTTATGACAAGAAACTTTTATCCGGTGGTTACAGGTGTTATAATAAAAAGAAGATATTTTTCAAGACAAAATCATTCATTGTTACAATGACCCGTTGTGAAAGCCATGTTGAGAACAATGATGATTTCTGGTGTTGTTTCGAGAGGTTAGAATGTTACAAAGAATTGTTTTGACCCATTCATTCCTTCAAGGCAAATGTAGAAGAACTAACTAGAGATAAAACTTGTTCTTTTGTAAATCGCTTTCAAAACAATGAAGAAACACTTTTTGTTATTTTGAATCATAAAGCCATTGAAGCTATTTTTTTTTCTGTCACCAAAAGTTAATATTATTTCTATGATGCCAATCAATATATATAAAAGCAGAGTCAGAATGAAAAGCGACGAAAATTGGCTATAAAAACACGCTGAGATTTTCAGATAAAAAATAATATATTTTATGTAAGGTTGAGATTTTGTAAAAACATTGCAACTATTTTTAATTTTGAAAATTGAAGGACAAATTTATGCAAAAAATCATTTTTTTTACCACACATAAGAAAATCTCTCTTATTTTTTTAATAATTTTCTTTAATACGGAATAACACATAAGATTTCATTTGATTAGAAACTTAGATTTCCCCTGTTGATTTGAATTAATTGTTATATGAAGTTACGGATTGTGAAAACGTTTCAAAATGCCTTCCTTGAAATTTTGCAAACGTTAAGGAAACCTAGAGAAATTTTGTAAAAATTTCTTTGACATTTTTAAAAATTGAGATCATCTTCATTTATCTCTTAAAAATGCATCATTTCTTTACGTTCCGTCAGATTTTGATACCAAGTCTCTACTTTTCCGTCTAAAATTGGATCTCCAGTGGAAAAATATTAACAAGCTCTGTATTTATTCTGGCCAGGAATGACTTTATTTAAAAATAACCTAAAGTATTTTTATGAAACACTATTTAAAGATGTTCAAATCACCACAATAGGGTGATCTTAACTTTAAGCTGAAGAACTAGGATTCATAGCTTATGCGACACTTGAGTGTCATTACTACTCTGAAATAGAGAACGTTGAAAACTTATGAATGCCGTCAAAAATATCATTAACGGCTCTTTTCGGCATCGAATGCATTAAAAAGGCATACATAATGAGCCGGTAAAAAGGCCTCTATGGTGGAACTCGCTTAGCAACAGTGGTAGAATTTGAGTTTAAAAAGTTAGTACACGAAACATGTTCGGTAAAGACATACTTCGAAGCTTCTCAGTAACAAATGATGAGGTTTTCTTTCTTCCTTACTGATAAAAAAGAAAGAAATTGCAATATATCAGTCGAAGAAAAAATGAAAAAGTCATAACTAAAACATTTTTCACGAGTAAGGAAAACTAATCAAAAAGACCCATAAGATCGCACGTGTTTCCAATATTTTTTTTTTTTTTTTTAGTTATCAGATAGGACTGTTAAGATTACTTTTCGGCGTCTTTGCTTCTGTTGCTAGAAGCAGCCAATATTTGGACAATTCTCAATATTCATAGTATATCTTCGCTTTGATCCTGAACCGATAATTCTTGGGACACCAGATGTTTCAATGCCAGTGTCTTTCCCGTTTTGCAGATTGACTTTCCAAAGAGGAGAACTATGACAGAATAAGGCTTTGTTATCTCAGCACTTTGGATGTTTCTTTTTCTTTTTCAGTTTAAGTTTAGATAAAATTAAAAAAATTGACAAAATTCCATTCAAACTGCTCATTTTTATCAATTTATTAATACAGTGAGTAAAATGATCGGAAAAGAAAATGATTCAATTTCTCGTAATACAATGCGATGGAATAATTTTTAAGAAATTCTAGGAAATTATATTTGTATTAGGAAAATACTAGATTGGTTTGAAATTTGTACTTTTATTGAAAGAAATATTTAAATTATTAAAACTATCCAAGTATAGTTTATGACAATCTCCTCTCAGCATGTGAAAAATTAAACGATGCAAGAGTTTCTCAACATCTACAAATATATCGAAAAGTATTAATTTTAAATATTAAGAAAAACAATCAAAGTAAATTTACCTTCTGTCGAAATGAAAAAATTGAATCCGAAGCTACTAAAACTAAAACTATATTATATATATATATAATTGTACCATGAGTGATTTGATAACTTGTGTTCAAGTAATCTACATAAAGGTTGAAAAAAAAATGTATTTAACCAATTTCAATAATTCAAGCTAAGTTTAAGATAATTCAATTTTATTTAGCTGCATAAAATTGAAGGAAGCAAATGATTTTTTCAAAAATTGTTTCAAATTACAATTTAGTTAATGACTCAGATGTTATATAATGAGAGGAAAAATTAAACAGGGAGAATATGAATCAGAAATTTATCCAAATTGAGCGAATTGTGATGACTATATGTCTAGTCTTCGCAACTTGGGAATCTCAGTATTGAACTGATTTTATGTTTTAGATTTATACTTCTGGTTATTTTAGCTTCGTGATGTTGTCTCATCATCGAGATCGATAATTTTCATGTTGAAGTTTTAATACCATCAAATACGACATATCAAATCAAAAATAATCACAAACACCCAAGTTAAGGCTTGTTAGAGCTGTTATACAAATTAGACTTCTTAAGTGTATAGTTAACAGACATGGCTTTACGCCATTTAAATAGTTTAGAACAAGATTCAAGTGTTTTTAGCTGTGGTTGTGGCTTTACTCGTACTTAATCTACATAACTAACTATAATAAAAATCCTTTGAAGACTAAAGGGTTTATTATAAAATTGAAGTATAACGCCTTCTGATTGTGTGAGTAACTTTGGTATCTATGTTGCATCTGAGGTAGAAATTTGATTTGGCTTAAGCAAGGGGGAAGACTAGAGTGCCCTCCCAGAGAACTTTTAAAAGCAGCTGTTCCACATATGTGTTTCATTTGGAAGAAAACCTCAAACCAAGTAGATCGCAACATTTTGTAAAGCGCACATGAGTCTTCCAATTTTTGAATGAGGCTAATTAAGAGGACAATTAGAGGATAAAACTCATAATCATTTCTCTCAATTTATGAAGCTCATTCATTTAACCTATTAGATTACTGATGAGCGTATTCACAGGTAATTGATGTATATAAACACATTTTGTTTTAATACCAGCAATCAATATTTTAGGTAGTAAAATTCAAAAAAAAAAGCTGTCTAATTTTACAGGATATCTAAGATGCACATAAAAATATAACGCAGTCATCAATGAGGCTGTCATATATAGTTTTTTGCAAGTTATCATTTTGAATTATCTTTTGTCTACAAAGATTCAACACTAAATATATGCTCTAAAGCTCTTTTTTGGTGTGACATGCAAATTAAGCAAAAAAAGATGTCATTCAAGCTTTGTAACATTAATACAAATCAAAGGAACTAATACAGTTCGATTCTAATTATTCTGAAATACAATTACATGTAACAAAAAAATTATTAAATATTAACATGTTTGCGTATAAGCAACCTAATCATAGAAAAATAAGTTTTAGTAGCATGCATCGATGATAATCGCTATTAAAGAATTATGCATGCAATAATTTTAGCTCATTTGGCTTTTATACTATGCCTCTACAAACTACAATGTATTATTTTAATTATTATTTTAGAAGGAAAGAAGGAAATAGGCGGATAAAAAAGAAGGTGGATAGAAGGAAATCGATTAATGGAATTTCAAAACTAATATTAGTTATATAATGAATTCCTTCAAAATTTTAGTAATTAAGTAACACAAGCATTGCTAACGCATACATTTTTTAAACGACTCAAACTACTTGCATGTTTCCAATAATTTAATTTTAGAAGAGTATTTTTGTTGAAACTTTACATATTGTATGTGATTAATGTTCTCGTGCCTAAAACACTTTGTCTCGAAACACTTTATTTTACAGAAAGTGCAAATTATTTTTAACTACACCGAGGAAATGATAAATAACGACAATAAATGTTTAGTTTGTTTTATAAAATTGCTTGTGGTATAGTTCTTCAGTTTATAATAACATAATTTTGACTTCTTTGTTAGTAACATATTTTTTAGACATTTAAATGCCACATAATTATTTAAATTATCTCAAAACATGTTTAAGAAAACAGTTACATTTATGACATCAGGACTTATGTATTATTTATTAAAATGTGTCATCCTTCGCTCCAAAAGGGGCGAAGAAATAAACAATATAAATCTTTTAAGTGATGAAATTTACAAATTGCTTTTGTTTCTTAATAATATGTAGCTATTATATAATACTCAATTAGTTCAATGAAAAATAAATTTCTTTCGGGAAACTTCAAACAAATGGAAAATAAATATTAAAAACATAAGGACTTCAAAAATAAATATTCTTTTGTTAGTGTCTTAGCGACAAGGGAAAAGAAAGTATATATGTCCCGGACGCCAGTGTAAGGAGGTGTCACGGAAAAAAAAATTTATTAATACTATTATATCAGTTAAGTTAAATACTACACAGCGAAAATATTTAAGAAATACTGCATCATATATGAAATACAAAGGGAAAAAACTGCTTTCATTTTAAATATTATGCACCATATTTCCATAAAAGTTCGATTTTTTATAAAATCGGGATGCGAACTTGAGACTTCCCAATAATTTTTCTAAAAATGTAGGAATCCATCGGAATGGAATAATTTTTTATCTTAGGGGAAGACATGACAATATTATTTTGAAATTAACTTTATTGCACAAATTAGCAAATAAATAAATAAATAACATGCTTTATTCCAACTGTACAGAGTGGTAATATTTATTCGTATGGAAAAAAATAAAGCATCAAAATTATAATAATAGTTTCCCTTAAAGTCATTTCTTTTTAGTCTCCATAATGGCCATTTGTAATGACTGCTGGAAAATAGGAATACGATCTAAAATTTCACACGCCATTTCAGAAAGTACCATAAAGAAAAAAAACTTAAGCATTTCCACGTTTTTCACCATTGCCTGAAATATAATTTTCATATGGATTTTGAAAGACATTATTTTGTCTGTGCATAATGATCTTTGAGAAAGAAACATTACCCTTGCACTTGGAGGGAGAGGGCAACATGTTGCTGCAGAAAAGAATGAGTCAAAGCTTTAAAGATACCAGTGACGTAATGATCGCAAAAAGAACGGGCAGTCGTGCAATGGAGTCTAATAACAGATAATAGTCGTGTAACAATGATCACTTGCAGCATACCTCACAGGAGAGAAAGAAATCGCCAAAAGGCGCCAACCAAACATTTCTACCCGAAACAAAGGACTGACACAGAGAAGAAAAATCATTTATGCCGTTCGATTTGATAAAATACGTGCTACTTGGAGCCGTTGCGTCCGAAACTATCGGAATTAATCGTTGGATAATAATACGAGGAATTTCGAAGTGGCAGCTTGGCTGGCAGCAACGTGCGAGTCTTTGACATATGGTTGAATCATTACAGAGACGAACTGAGCTCAAACTCACGAAATTGTGTTGCAGCTTGTTTGTGTACAATCACGTACACTTATTAAGAGTTTTCTTAATTAGAAAAGGTAATCACGAAGAAGTAGTGCGTAATCAATCGGGAAAGAGATTAATTGCATACAAAGAAATTTATTGTTTATGATTGGATGGTATATTGATTTTACTGAGAATAAATTAAACACGCTCCAAGAGTTAAGATTAAAAGATAAGATAGATGAAAATGATCACTATTGTGATGTCAAAAGTATCAGAGAAAAGAAATTCTCGATTATGTAAAGAGTTTTAATTATTGCAAAGTATTTTATGAGATATTCAATCTCTTCATGCACAAGGACAGAAATGCCTATATTTAGATTCTTTTAGTTAAAATCCTTGTAAGAGCATAAAGATTTAATCTAATTATTACGAATCAAAGCCATTTTTCTACTTGACCACCGTTGATCAAAATCATTTTTTTTCCTGTTGAATAGCAACTCATTATTATAGTAAGATGAAAAAAGAGAGGGAGAAAGATTTCAAGCAAATATTGAGTTGCCACCGTTCAATTCTTGATACACCAAAAGAAAAACTAAAAGTTGCAGAAAAATATAATAACGTTAGCTGCAAAACAATTTAAATGCAATCAATAATTTGGAAACGTGCTTCTGAAAATAATTGTCACGGTGAATCTTATGCTAATGTCATTGGGGGGGGGGAATGGACAGAAATGCGAAGATTATGGGGATAAAAAAACCTTTATAGATGTTCCTTTTAGTAGAAGAGGCACCATAAGATCTGCAGCTCACGCGATTGAAGATCCTAAGTATGCATTATTCTAAATTTTGAAAAAGAAAAACCTATAAGGCAAATTTCAGGCACCATCAAAACATTTTTTTTTTTTTTTTTTTTTTTTTTTGTAAAAAGAATAAGGATGCAAAGCTTCGTAGCCAAGAAATTTTATCAACAAGTTTAAAATACAGAAACAAAATGATGGAAAAATCAAGGAAATATTTGAAACACTCAAAAATTAGGTATATCTTTTTTAAACATTTACTGTTCAATTTAAAGCAGTTTTTTTAATAATAAATGCTGCTGCCTTAAATATTTTCTTTTGTTGTTTTTAATATGGTACATATTAACCGCTTGCCTGATTATCCCGAGTTATCTCGGGTTCGTATATACTGCAGTTTATTATTATCAAGTGAAAACACGGGTGAAGCAGAATTTATCCGTACGATTCAAAGACTAATATTTAACTTTTTTTTCATTCCCCGAGATAACTCGGGAGAGTAAACTAATATTAAAACTAAATGATTTTACACCCATAAAAATCAAAAATTCAACATAAAACCTACATATTTTATTTTGTTTCATTTCCTTCAGTTTAATAATAAAATAAAAAAATGTGATGAATTTTTTGCAATTTTTTTCAAAATTATATAAGAGAAGCGGTTAAATTCACTCATTTCTTTTCTATTACGAGATTAAACTTAAATTTTAATTATGCTAATAAAATATTCTAAATGAAACAATTAGAATTCCAAGAGTTTTTAAATTCAGCGAGTTAAATTAAGCACTGTACAAGCTAAGTTTAGCCAAGCAATAAACAAGTTTAGTTAAACACTTCAAATTTAATTACAATTAACTAAATAAACAATAGTACTTTTTACAGTAATGGCATATGAACGAATAGAAGAATCTCAGCTCACTGAGAAACTTCAATCACTACACTTTAATTGAATAATCTAAAAGCAGCAGATGGTAAACAGACTGAGTATCATTGCAATCATCACACATTCTTCAATTTAATTTAAATTTCAGAAAGATAAATATGTTTTCCTATTAATGCTGCATGACTGCTGTTAAACATTCATTTAAAAGCAGAAATCAAAGAGCTAAATTTTTAATTGAAATAGTCTCACAGTTGAATAATAGAGCCGAATGATATGTCTAATCTAATTTAAAAGAATCCGGAATCAAAGTATGAGACGAATTCACATTCGAAGTAACTGAAACTTCTTTGAGTCTGGCACAACGAAAACATACAGGAGTTTGAGGATTTACTGCAGAAGTTTGAGTGGGCTGTAAATTAGATAAAGATAGATGAAATTTTAATTTCGTTTTGAATTAAAATTATTTTGACAGTAGAACAAGAAGTTTGAGTATAAATCATTTTGTTATTTAGTGCATTGATGTGCACCATTAAATGTATTCATTATGATAAAATTTAAACAAAAAAAAATTAAACTAACTGGGTGAATATATATAGACATATAATGAAAATTTAGAAAGAGATTATGGTTTCCTTCTTCTTAAATATTAAATAATTAGCTTATGATTATATAATGAATAATGAAAGCTAAATGTAAAAATAGTTTTAACTTATTTGAAATAGTACAAAACATTAATACGCCTAAGAATATATCTTTTTAGTTTAAGCACAAGGTAATTATTAATTTAAAAGTTTTAAAGTAATTAAAGTCATTATTTCATTTAAAAACTCTAAGTGATATTAGGACAGTAGATATAACATCGGATCTAAGCAGAATTTCACCCGCCCTCCAAAAATATATGATAAATAAATAAATATGAACAATTAGTACAGGGATAGGCAAGCAAAATGAAAGATTTTCCAAATATATTTGAAGTGTAATAAAGGGAGTTTAATATAATGGCAATTTTTCTAATTACTCATAATTCTTTAATAAGAGATGGTCTGTAACAGATGCTTTTGTATTTGCAATCCCATATTCGGTTGTAAAAAGGATTTACTTTTGTTTGCCTGATGTATTCTTTAAGTATAGTTTATGATTTAAAAACTCCCTGTATTTTTGGAAGGGAGAAAAGATACTATAAACAAAAATAAATCATCAATAGTGCATAACTAGTAAGTCATATACAAACATGATTTAAATTGATGTCAAAGAGGTTTGAGGTTACAATGTATGCAATTCATAAATAAAAAGTCACAATGTATAAATAATTAATTAGGTGAGAGACATAAATCATTCCTTTTTGTTACAGAAACGTAGGCTTTTTTTCGAAAAATGCAGATAAAAACAAACTAGTAATATATATTAAAAAAAAAATAAGTGAATTCCTACTTATGCAAATAAAGAAAAATATTATTTTAGTTACTTTTATTAAATAATTAAACTAATATAAATAATTCATAAAAAATTATTGATCTTCGCAGAAATTGAACTAACATTCCTCACCTTCACGTGAAAAATGTTGAAATTTTTGCATTTTACCTTACATTTGAGCTATTGCCTGTTGATTTCAATTTGTATTACAAACTGCTAAAACTCGATTTAAAGCACTAAAAAATAATTAAATTTTTTATTGACAATTAAATTTATTATTTACTATTACAAATTTAAAGGGATGTATTTGAACTTGAGTGGATGAATAAAAAGCATTTTATTAATGAATGAAAATTTGAAAATGATATAAATGTATATAAAGAGAATGTAAACTAATAGTAGAACTAGGAAAATAAATCAGCTTTCTCTCTGACAACTTCTATCTGATATAAATGTATTTAATTCGGAGGATACTTGCTGGCAGCTGTAGTTTTGAAGTAAATGTCAAAAATTCTTCACGTAAAAAAAGAAAATAAATAAATTTTTTAAATAAAAAAATAAACTTTTCTACTGGTAAATTCAAACATAGAAATTTTAAAAAACAGTTATCGCTGAATTTTGATTTCAAATCACGATCTATCAGTTCTAATAGCATATAATTAATACATATTCTATATTTATAAGAAAATTCAAGAAAAGAATTAGCTGTCTTCCTAAAATAAGAGACTTACAAATTTGCTCTATACTCTGTTTTAAGGTTAAGATAATTTTTCAGAATAAATTTAGTGCGATTTAATTTTAATTACTATTTTCAAGTATTATAAATAAATCTTTAATGCCATTTTTAATTTAAAATTTATACTCTTTGTAGCCGTTTTTAGATCCCTTTTTAATTCAAATATTTGAAAAGAAATCGAACTTTTGTTGCCAATTTCCAATAATACTTTTAAAAAAAGATAATCAAAAAACTAAATGCTCTGAAATAAAGTCCCGGTTAACTTATAATTAATATGTTACACAATTTCATATGATTTGATACTAGGATGAAAATTAGCTTTGAAATCGACAAACATGTCGATGCTTTAAAATGTCACATCAAACGGAAGCTATCAAAATGAATAAATATAATTTTGAAAAAGTAGTACTTAGTTTGGAAGGAAAACTTTCAAACTGAGCGAATTTGGAAATTGATTGTTATGTTATCATTTAAAATTTAATGAAAGAATTTCATTAAGGATTCAGATAAATGAGGAGGCCATGGTATTAACGTTTTCGGTCCAGATGTCATTCAACAGGATCTGACGTTCATTCCCTCGCGTTAAAGAATGTTTAATGTTGAATGTAGCGGCAGCAGAAACTCAGCAAAATTAATTAGTTTTAACGAACGTAATTCGCAATCAGTCGCTGAGTAATTAAAGTGAAATACGAAGTTTTACAAAGACCATTAAGATAAGAGTTCCAGATTGAGAGAAAGTTATACTTCGCGCATAATTGTTGTGAACTCATGAGAACATCAGATAGATGGAAAATGGTAAAATTCTCACGATTCACTCAAGCTGGCAATCACAAAGGTAAGTGGGCCGGCTTGGGGAATAGTTAATTCTTCTTCTTACTTGCGAAAATCGCACCAATTAAAGTATCAAAATACTTTTAAACGTATGCACTAAGGAAAGAAGACTTGAATTTCTTAATGTTCTTTGGTTTCTCGTTTGCAAATTATTCTATCAGGAAGTATAATGTAACCGTCTAAAAAACTTACGAGATTTTGACGAAGATTAGAAATTCACTGATCTGCCAATGAATTAACTACATGCAGGTCTAAAGTGCAACCCTTATAAATTTGAGAGCCCTAGTTTAAAATAATGTGTACCCCGCAGAATCGTAATTAAAATTTGAACGCCAGTAGGTTGCGAAAATACCAACATAATTGGGAGAGAAAAATTGTTAATATATAACATGACATAATTGGGGAGAGAAAAAAATTAATTTTTTTTGATATCTTTAATTTTATAAACTGAGATCTTTTTAAAATAGAATTACGCAGTTAAACGAATAAATATAAGTTTATCCTTATAATATAAAGAGAACTATTGTTTTATAAATAATCATGCGACACTTTGTAAGTTATTACACAAAGTAAAAAATTCTAACCATCCAAATTTATTACTGATAATGTAGGTACATTCTATTCAATGCATCGTTATAAACTTTCTCATTGATTGGTATTAATATTTTTCGAGTTGATGAAGAGTTTTATCTATCTTTGCAAATTCGATGGTTATTCAGGACATATTTTACTTTTTTACCTTTAAAATATTCAAAATAATAATTAATTTGTTGCTTCAAAATTAAAATAAAATCTGCAGATATTAGGCTATTCTAGGTTATATCTCAATCAGTTTATTGCATAAAAAAACGTCATTGGTCTATTTATGAGAGCTCATATGAATACAGTGTTTAAAAGTGCAACACTGGGGAATAAGAAATTTAGTGTATAATTATGGCAAGACATTTGTAAATCTGTAACTTGTAGATAAACTTTGAACCCAATAAGTCGGATGAAAGAGATCTAGATTTCATACTCAATTTATTTCACTGTGCTTTGAATCCATATATAAAATAAGCCTTACTGTGTAGATAGACTGGGAAATATTTAATATATGCTCATAACTTAATTGGCGGAGCACATTAATGTGTTCTTGCGACTATGAAATTAAATTTTCTGGTAACTTTTAAAGAAAAGCTTCATATCAAGATAATTTTTATTTTACTTTTATATAGTAAGAATCAAAAAATTCCTATGCCGATTTTTTTTTAAACGATTCGTACATATTTATTATGAAGATATCTCCATTCATATGCTTTAGACGTATATTATTGAAGTTAAAGCTGTTTTTAGAACTAATCCTTTTTCTTTGATTTTACTGAGTTATTAGCTTTTGTCATAAAGCGACCATGGCTCATAACATCAGCCATTTTTTTAGTTATTGCATTTTAGATTTTAATTTCTATTCATTTTTAAACATAACAAACTTTTATTCATTTAATATCTTTATTTGAAAGATAATTTTTATATTATTACATCATTAGAAAAACATTAAAAACACGAACTATAAGCCATGTATGAAAATTTCGAAATCAGCCAGTAGACATGATTCAAACTCGCCAGTAATTATAAACAAACAATTAAAAAATCTATCATAAATGACCGAAAATTATAAAAAATTAGATATCTAATGATAAGCCAAATATATTGATAATTTCCCTTCACTGTTGTATTTAATTATACCATTATTAGAAAGCCAAAAGAGTACTGAAATCACAGAAATCTTACGATTTCTCTGGAAAGCTTAAGTTGTCATCAACTGAAGTATCTAACATTATTGATTAATTTGAATATCTTAAGCCTGGCCGTATTTATTCAGAAACTGATAAGAAATATCGCAACTACTAAACAATATCAAAAATACTGAAAATTTTTAATATGACATTAGAAAAAGTCAGAAGCTGAAAATTCAGCAAAATAAGCCACATATTAGGACATAGGAAGAAAAAAAAATGCTAAATTTTCTAAGGATTTGTTTGTTTGGATGAGAAAAAAAACTTTTGAAATCAAATATCATATCTATTTAACATGTCAATCTGAGTAAAACTATCATTTTTATTCCATAATTATTGGCAAATAATGATCGCAACTTTACGGAACATTGCAAGTTCATACTTACGAGTAGCAGGCAATCAAACATTATTGTTAAACAACCTACTTGCCAAATATTTGCTAAAAATCGATAATATGATGCATTATAGCAAATATTGAAATGGCAGTTTTAAAGGCATTCCAGTAGGTAATTATTTCAATCGTTATTTCTGTTTCAAACGATAAGAGACTGTTATAGCATTCCAAAGGATTGGAAATGCATACTTACAAGCAGATGATCGAAAACTGCATGGCAAATTAGAGCTTTCATCCTCAACTGCCAGAGTAAAATGTTTAAAGCAGCCTCCAACCGAAAGTTGCATTTTAATATCTCGTTAGCTTGTACAGAAAAAGCACTATTGTAACAATGCATGCCGTGTAAGATTGCCATTCATCATACTTAGATCGTTTCGGCAGAAAGCATACTAGAGTGTATTATGTACACTTTTACAAATAGCCTCATCGATCAAAGGGAATGGCAATAAAAATGTAAGTATTTCTCTACCGCTATCTTTGTGTCGCAATCTCTTGTTCATTTGAACCCTTCTTCTTTATTGATTGCGCTCAGCTAAGTGAACAAGCAATCATTCCACATTAGATTGAAATTCGACAATAAAGTTCGACGCAAATGGCTCTCAACGTTTCATCAACAACCTTTGAGTGGGGAGATACGAGTTGCGAATCATTTAAATCAAGTGGAGCAATGATTTTACGATATCGGTCCCTCGATGTGGTTCCGCCGCAGGATCTTCTGTTCAAACAGATAATCGGAAAGCTGTCTGCCAGTTATGGTATAATTTTACATCGAGTATAAAATTCTCTGCTTATCGCGGATCATTTAAAATGGAACGATTAACTTGTCGCTGGAAGGAAGTTTCATGAATAGTGTACCCAAAGGGAACGTTAAATGGTAAAAAAAAAGTAGTAAAGCACATGATTTTTTCCCCTTTCCACTTTAAAACGAGGTAACCCTAATTGTAGATCATGACCTTTGTCTTTCATCAACCTTTTGTGAGCCATTTGTTATTATTTTCTAAAATTTATACCCATTGAATGAAAAGTTTACAAAATAGTACATATTGCTCAAGAGCTTCACCTAAGATCAAACCAGTTTATTTCCCTTTTTGACAAATATTTTCCAACGCATGTTTCTGTTAATTTTATTTATATTACTAATAAAATAGTTTTTACCCAACAATATCTAAACGATATGAAGTATGTCATTAAAATTTACCTTATGAAAGAATTATAATAAATTTATTTTTGTAATTAAACAATATTTGTGGTCTGTTTTTTCTTGGTGGTCGACCCTTTTTCGGAAGTAAAAAGCTCTTAAATCAAAGAGGATTTAGTGAGCAGAAAAGATACATTACGATTTTCAAACTTTAAAGAATAGGAATTATAGTTTGTACTTAAATGTTGTTAGAAAGGATCATGTTTGTGTTGCGTGTAAAATAAACATTAAGTGCCACGCCACCCTAATAGATGAATGTGGAAAACTATTGTTAAAGTTATTATTAGGTGTTAATCACGATTTTGCTTTTAAGACAATAAGCTAATTTATATAAAATTAAAAAAAAATAGAAGCGCTAATGCAAAAATAGCTATCCTACATCGTAGAAAATTTCCATGTGTTTCTGCTGGTGGTGGACAGAATACATTAAAAAAAAATAATGAATGCATCTAGTGAATTTTTAAAATCTTCATTCTTCATTATGTTTTCCCTATGATAAATCAATGGGAAGATTTTAATATAACATTTAGTCATATTTTTTAATAAATCACTTAAAATTATTTTATCTTGGTGGAAATATCCCACTCCCACTTTTGCAGATTTCAATTTCAATGTGAAATCATCACGAAAAAGAGATCTATCTCCTATATTAATATTCAATCGCCAAAAATCACATTTAACGTCGTAACCATTAACATGAGCTTACTTTTTTGCATTGCAAAGCATAATCAAGCGAATCAATATCGATATCCTAAATAACTTGACCAGTTTGGAAATTGCAGTCAGCATAAACTCAAATTAGTTCAGTTCAATTTCATTTTAAATAAATTATATTTACTTTCATTTTTGAAAAAACAAAACTATTTCTGCGCGGATCTCGTGAATTTAAACGGCGGTTAACGATGTCAATTCAGATTGTTATTGCACTGATTGAAATGTGCAAGTGACCGAATCACAGAAAAATGACATAATGCCAATCTTCTTGCGTTTTATGATTACAGAAAGATCTATATGAAATCAAACAAATTTAGTTTTGAATATTCGGTTTTATTTCACAGAATATCGATTATCGTTTTTAACGCTAAATTCTGATTAAATATCTATAGCTTTTAAATATATAGCTCGTCGTATTCATGGTTACTTAACTGAACGTAATAAAGTGTACATGTCATCATATAAAGCTACTGCCTTGTTATTGACAATTAATTTGAAGGAGAAAGATTCTAAAATTTTATTTAAATTTTATTAGAGAAAGATTACTTTTACCTGTCGAAATTTGGAGTTTGAGATTACTTTTATTTAATGTTAGCAGGATTTTAAATGGCATTAAAAGTCTGTAATATTTGATGTGGATCTTCATTCTTTCTCTACATCACTTCAAAATGTCATCACTCAGTTCTGGACAAGCTTAAATATGCTTCCAATTTTCATGTTTGTTGGCTTTAAATTTTAAGAAATTTCAGCAGTAAACATCGTGAATCTTGCAAAATCATAAACTTTTATCTTTTTTGGCGTTTTGTTGCATTTGGAGTTTTGATTAAAATTATTCTAAACGAGATTTGAGGGGAAAATTTTTTTGTTGGAAAATTTGGCGTTTTGTTGCATTTGGATTTTTGATTAAAATTATTCTAAACGAGATTTGAGAGGAAAATTAAATGATTGTTTTTCTACCTTTTTTGCGGTTAAATTGCGTTCAATGAATCGCTTAGAAAACAGTTTTATAAATTTTAAAATACTTTTTACTTATCTCTGGGAAATAATCCAGTATTAAGAAACCGAAGACATAATATATGTTTGCGACATAAATTCAAAAGTGGTCTGCTATTGAATTTAATTCTACGTCACTTATTTAGCGTTTAAACAACATTTCTTTTCTATTCCAGTTTCTAAAATTTGAAATAATCTTGACAATTCTTCAACTCTAATTCAAAAAATTACTTGAATTCTTTTATTATTTTGGAAATGCAACTAAAATAATCTAGAATAGTGGTCAATGACTACACTTTAAATCTTCAGAAAATATTTCTTTAAAATCTGTGCTTCTTCAGAATAATAATGTACTTCTAAAATTAATAAGTAGAAAAGAGGAAAAAAATTGAACTAAAAAATAAATCACTTAAGTGAAATATGTCGTAAACGACAATAACAGATAAAAATCTAAAAATAAAACCTCGAGGGAAAAGCCTGTTAAAGAAGACAAATAAATTGCGCAAAATTTAATTACTAAACTCCCTCTAATTAAAAAAAAAAGGACTTTAGCTAAAAAATACAAAACAATCATGCCATGAAATTAATTATTTTTCTTGAAATTGAAAACCACCAGTATTGCCACTTCCCCCGTAGAAAAAGAATATAAACTAAAATTAAAAAAAAAAAGAGCAAGTTGATAATTTCTTTTAAAAGAAAACTATTTTTTAATAAGTAATAAACAACCACGAACTTGTAGGAGTTTGGATTGCCCATTACATCATTACGATTATATCATTTGACACAAAAAGTTATGCACCAAGTGATAATTTAAAAATATTCAATTTCAATGAATAACATTGAAATGTTGTGAAGATTTGCTACTTTGAAGATGTGGAAATTCGAATCATTTTTTGATCCTTTTTAATTACGACATACATTTTATATTTAAATTCTGCAAAAAAAAAAAAAAAAAAAAAAAAAAAAAAGAATGCTGGCAAAAATTTTTTAAAAGGAGGGATTTTTTTTCTTCAGATTTACTTTGTTTAATTCGTTTAAAAAGAAAGAAAAGAAACAGAGTGATAAAGGCCAGGAAATCACACAATGAGTATAAAACAGAAAAACAATTCAAACTGAATAGCTCTCGAAACCAAAACCATTCGCACCGGTTTACCTATATTCATTAAGTTGGTACGGTTTAAAAATATAATTTTGTATACCAGTCCTAATTGGGATCACGTATCAAAAATAAAAAAATATATATTTTTAGTTCATTTCGTATCCTACGTAAAAAGACTTCAAAGAACCCCGTCTTTCTAACTAGGTAGTTAAAAAAAAAGAAAAAAAAAGTTCTTCATTAGCTTCGTAAGTTTTTTTTTTCCTTCCCATTTTTGGCGAACTTGTCTGGCCGTTCTTTTTTCGTTGCAAAAAGGGGCTTTTAACCTTTAGATTCGGGTTCATCTTCTTCCGGATTTTCCCTCTTTTCCTTTTATTTGATGGTTACTTATTGGAAGTAAAATGTCGGGTCATAAAAAAAAGTCCTATATACTAAATAAAAATTTGCATTAATATTTACAAGAGATGGACCTGTTTTGCATAAGATGGTAAAATAAAGAAAGCCTCTTTCCAAAATTATTCAGTGAAGGTAAAAGTCAAGCGTAATTTCTTTACCATAAATTAAGGGTTAAGAAAATAAAAGTAATGATGAATAAAAAATTTTAAAAGATGGAGAAATGAAATTAGGGAATAATATTTCTGCATTAAATATAATTCAAAGAAATTAAGAGGCTTTTAACCACTTAAAATCTTTTCTAAACAGTTTATTTCGATTTTTTAATGATTAAAATTATTGTGATAGTTTGTTTATTAACTCTGTTGATTATTCTTATACCATTCTTACAAAATAAGTTAATAATAAATATGATGAAATGATTGATAAATAAATTTTAATAAATCAATCGAAGCTTTAGGTTTGCAGTGAATGGCCTGGTAAAGAATCTCGGTTCCGAGGTCTGTGTAGCTCACATTTGAGTGTCGTGAAGGTTTGCGGCGTACAATGACTGAATGGTACAATGGCAGGGCCCGACTAAGGCAGGGGCATACGGGGCAGCTGCCTCGACGCGCAAATTGAAAAATATCGTAGACAATTTCTGTGAACGGTTTATCATTACTGAAGTAGTGAAGCAAAGGAGGCCGCCAAAGAAGTTTTTGGCCCGAATCCCAAGTCGGGTTATGAACAATAGTTAAACTGGTTGATGGTCATATGTGTTCATTTTGTTGGAGATTCAGAGACCTAGTTTGCAGTATGTTGAATGTCAGGTGTCATTTGAGAATTGCTCAAAATTATGAGGCCCATCCTCATTTACTTTATAAAAACTTCCAGAAACCAGGACACTCTGAATAGCCTTCTTAAACTTCCCCAAACCAGATTCATCTTCCGTAATGTTCCTATTCCTTCAAAATAGATGGTACAAGTATCTGATTTAATAGTTTAATAGTATTCTGAAATATGTAGAAATTAGGTTTTTCTTTGAAACATCAAATAAATTATAATAATCAGAGATTCAATGTTAAAAGAGAGTAACTACATTTTGAATTACTCTCTTCTGTGAAATATGGTGAAAGAGTGAAGGTTCTTTTCTATCCCTTATGCAAGAAAATTCCGTTCCAAAATAGCCTTCGTGTAACTTTAAAATGGAACGTTAATGCAACTAAGCTAAACTATGGAAGAAAAATGAGTTGTGGCAGCCCTAAAAAATATACTTATTGTAGAGACAACCAGTTATTAACGTTAGTTATTATTGCTAATTTCTAAAATCAACAGGATATTTTTTTATCAACACGAAACTCAAATGAATTTTTACTTTTAGGTAAAATTTACTATTAGTCTGTTTTAGACAAAAAGGGGAAAAAATCTAATTTCATTTTTAGGTATTTCCCTTTTGCATATACTATCTTTCTTCTGCATTCATATTTCATTATAATTACAGAGAAGAAATTTAAAAACACCCCACTTATGAAAATGTTTCCCCTTATGAGCAACAGAATTGATTAACTCATCTTCTAACATTTATTTCTATCCAAATAAACAAACCTAATTCAAAATGCATTCGTTTAGCTGTTTTTAAGTGATTCATAATGACCATCTATCTACATAGTAATCATTAGTAAATGATCTTTCACTCATGGGATTCTCATTTGTATTCCCTTATTATTTGTGCAGTTTTATTAATGAAACGCAAGTGAGAGAGAGGAAAGATTCATTTAATCATCTTATAATTCATCTCATTTACTTTGTATACTAATCATGGAAGTTGCAAGATGAATGTGATTATAGTTTTCCAAATATTCAAAAAATAAATCGATATATATTAAAAATAAGAAAATATAATTTCAATTTTAGCTGCCGTTTTGAGAATTGAAATTATTCCATTTCAATGTGTGTGTTTTTAAAATGAAAGCATTCTTGATTAATTTTGTTTCATAGAGCCGTGCATGCATAATATATGAATTTTTACTCGTTTGTTCAGAAATTTACTAAAGATATTTAATAAAGAAACAAGATTAAAGGTTAGAATTCCGACCCCAGGAGATTTTAGTAGTTAATTTAATGATATTTTATATGAATAATTAATTAAAAATTTCATATTTTTATTGATTTTATTTCATTAAATTAGACAGAATAATACAAGAGTTTTAAATTTAGTTTTTGATTTTTTTTTAAATACTACATTTAATAAGAAGCGATTCAAAAATTTTAAACTCAATTCTAGTGTGATGATATGACGGATATGACCAAAGAAAAAACTTTTCTGAAGCGTTATTGAATTGTCTGCATCTTTAATTTGATATTCCATAGATTTTATTTTTCAGTTACAATTACTATATAACTGAATTCACTTTCCATAAAATATAAATAAAATGATGGCAATTGATTGCCTGATATATGAAGGTATTAGTCATTTAAAAGTAATACTGGAATATTGAAAGCTAATAAAAAAAACCTAAATTATTCAAGGCAAGTTATGTTATACTCCATATTTTACTGAAAGCAAACAATTTAAGTATATATCTTCAGTCTTACATTAAATCGCTTTTTTTTTGTCTCAGTCTCTAAATCTATTTAATTATAAGTGAAAGATAAAGAAATGATTTCATAAATTTTCAATTAAAGAAATAAAAAAAATCAAATAAAATGCTGCTTATAAAAATTCTTCAACATCTATTTACAAAAGCAGTAAACAAATTATTCATTATTTAATTAAAACTTTAGAATTAAATAAAAAAAATGTAATTAATACAGATATGCACAACTGCATAGAGTAGAATTAAATCATATATTAGGAGCATAACACAAAGACTTCAATGCTATTGATTTTTTTGAAATTTGACCTCAACGCATTCATTAAATTGCGCTGCCTATTAAAATAAAGGATCTAGGAATCAAGTTTTTCAAAGCTGCAGAGCTATTTTGGTTTTCATATTCAGCGATGAGGAAAGCCGGAAATTTTTTCTTATTGTCTTTCCGAAATTAAATTGTATAAAGAATATGAGTCACTTTCGTTCAGAATTCTAGAATTATTTCAATGTTCGCCAAGAGCGAGGTGGCAGAAGAGAGAGAGAGAAAAGAGAGATCTCAGCGAGATATGCTAACTCTTTCAAAATTAGAAGATGTTAGACAGAAAATGTTTTCAGCGGGGCATAAATGAGAGAAAATTTTGCAAGGAACTATTATTAGAACGACGAATAACGTTAAATGCTTGGGATACTTTCCATTTCTTACATTAACTGTATGGAAGCAAAAGCATTCGTGTTTGGGTTTTAGTAGTTAAATATATATAATGTGTGGCCCTTACAGAAGGTATATTACTGCTTTGTGTACGTTACTTTAGCTTCAGGAGTATGGCAATGCTTAGTTTGGGAAAGTAAAAGATGGAAATCATGAAACAGCTTTTTCCCCTCTCCTTCAATATGAGAAACTTTATAAAGTAAAAAGAAATACGAAAAATTAATAATAATCTTTGTGAAGCTTTGAGTTTGCGTTGCATTTTTTTTTTTTTTTTGCGTGTTAAAATTTTTGTTTAAGCAAATGTTTTATGTAAGCACCTAGTGAGTGATTTGTCAAACTATGCATGGGCAGTTTTAGACGTGTTTTAACAACATATCAGGTGTAGTTAACCAAAAAGGCTTTAAATGCAATCAAGTAAATACATAGTTACTCATAATCAATTTGGGTTAACTGTTCACTTAGTTTCATAGTAAAGAAGAGGAGTTTCACACATATAATAATGGCTGTTGAATGGAGGCTAAGTCATTGACCTTCGGTCTTGGCGACCATTTGCTGACAAAACTGAAGATTCCCGAATAATCGAGAATTTAAGTGATATCTCTGTTAGGACTCGAATTACAACGTTTCTTCTAAAATATTCGGTGCCATGTCATAGGAACTTATGGAGACGCAACAAACGAGTGAAGTCAGTCGAATCAAGGGGAGTAGTGGAGTGAATTCTTTGGAGTGTTAGTCTTAAGTAATTTCTTTCTGAATTCATGCTACTGAGGTTGTTTACTAACGATTATCTGTCTGTATGTGTGCTGCTGAATTTCGAAAGCAAAGTTCTACTTTTGTGTACGCTTCAGCTATGTTTTACTACCTATGTTAAATTGAGTTTTCGTGCAGAATAAAGAACTGTTATCTGCTATCAAGCTTGGACATACTACCAGACGGATTTTTTACTATAGTATGAAGCTTGTTGAGATTTACTTGCGAGTGCAAAAATGAGAATTGAAGATCTCATGTCCGGATTTTTACAAAAGGTTAATTTTAGTGTAATTGCAATTAGCTTTCAGTGGTTTGTTACACATTTACGATAAAGGACTTTAGTCATTCATAATAGATAATTAGAAAAGTTTATTAACAAAAAACATAATTTATTGTCATATATGATTATTATACAGTAGATTAGGAGCGATTAAAGCTAGCTTCTGAAATGAGGGGGGAAGTATTGTAATCTTGACAAAATAAAATGGTCTGCTTTAGATATAACTGATTCAACTAGCCTAATCTCCTCAGTAATTTATCATCAGTTTATACAACTGGAAGATCTTATTTGATTAAATCACCTATTAAATGCACATTAAAGGCAGAATTAACAAAGGGAAAAGAGGAGAAGCGAACCTGATTTTCCATTATTTAACTTAAAGAATTAAAAAAAATCACGAGTCATTAAATTTAACCCAAACTATTTTCGAATCTGATCCCTGTATCTGTTGAAAGTTCTGCAAAAATTCTCAATTATCTATTTAAAAATTGGAAAATAATCAAATAAACTGGCAGTCTTCTAATTTCAATTAAAACACATTGGATCTGATACTTAAATTACACGAAAAATTCTTCGAAAATTCAGTCAAAACCACAAATATATCGAATGGAATTGAATTCAGGTAAGCTATAATCAAAGCGTTAAGAGGTAATAGAGATCTCGAACTTACTCCAGAAAATATCTCTGGTCTGTCTATATTGCACTTCGGACTGGTGCAGAACTTCTCGAGTCTTTATGAGAGTGTTTATCCCCACCCCAAAAGTATCACCCTCACCTTGTAACGGCATTTTCTTTTAGCTACGGGGGGAAATCATTATCGCCAAGAACGGGATATAAGAGTATTTCTGTGGCAGCTGGAGATAAATGTCCGTTTTACTGTTTCCCACGAGGAGTCTTCGTCTAGAAATCTCGTATTTTATAGCGAATGAGATCCTAATTTAGAAAATAAAGTGCTTCTTTTGACGCAGTTGAAGCTTTTTTTTTTCTCACCGCTTTTCCCAGTACATTACGTTGTGCCTAATCACGCTGGATTCCAAGAGGGTAAATCGAATTAAAGCCAACTGCACTCGCCAAAGAAGTCCGTAAGATATGCCAGAGACTACAAATGACCAGGCCAAAGCAGTTAATGGATTAGGTCTCTGCGGTTCGTAATTTGATTAAGTCACCCTATGTCGTTATTCAAGGAATTTTTTTCCCTCTCTCTTCTTCTTTCC
The DNA here is from genome assembly GCA_026543055.1 of Argiope trifasciata. Lineage (NCBI taxonomy): Eukaryota > Metazoa > Arthropoda > Arachnida > Araneae > Araneidae > Argiope > Argiope trifasciata. The sequence continues at coordinate 1,380,019 of JAPMOQ010061359.1, forward strand.
AACATGATCGCTTTCCGAAGATTAGCTTGTGTTTTTTCCATGCTCGTAATCAATGGCATATTGCAAATTCAGTCCATTTCCGAAAAAATAAAAAGAAGGAAACAAATTATGCGGGATAATTTAGCGAAAGAAAAACTATTGTGGTCTGTCCTTTATTTCTTTTATTAGAAAGAGCTAAAATTTATGACATTCATTTCTGAAATTAGCCAAGTGATGACAAGCCACTGCCTCTCTCTTTTCTATGGTAATTTCGTTTAAATTTATTTTCAATTGGATTCTGATAATTATTCTCCCAATGTTAAGGAATCTTTCCCTTTCAGTCCAAAATTTTTAATACAGGGCTAATTTCATTAAAAAAAAAGGCATTTATAAAAGCCAAAACATTTTTCACTTCTTTATTTTCAACTGAAAATGTTTTTGGGAGCCCCACATATATTTTCTTATAAAATAAAGTATATGACGATAATAAAGTAGCTTAGGCACCTGAAAATATTTTTGGGAGCCCATATCCACTTTCTGACTAAGAAAAGTATATGAAGGTAATAAGGCACCTTAGTAATTTTTTCATAAGTTCATACAATTACAAATTTTCTACCTTCCTTAAATTATTGCCTACAAATTTCTACATATGACTAGCAAGAAGATGTTTGATCCCTCAAGATTTAACTTAATCCAGACCTACGTATTCCATATATTTTTGAATGAACCTCAACTTTCTAGTAGTTATGTTTTTAGAACCACAGCGACCAAATGAATATTAATTATTTCTGTATAAGAGAGCAATTTATTATTCATTTGAAAATTATCAATTTAATTAATAGTTTTCAACAGCAACAAAATCAACATTCCCAAATCAAAAGACTAAAAATTGCTTATTTGAACTATTTTCCCTATAAGCTAACTATTGAGAAATTATCTTCGACATCAAAGATTTTAAGTTTGCTTTGTAAGAATGTAAAAATAATCCTAATTAAAATAGGTTAAATCTTAAAAATTATAAAGAAGAATTTCTTCTTTTGAGTGGTGACAGATTGTTGTGCTTATTGCAAAGATAAATGTGGAAGAAACAGTTAATCACCACAGCTTGAGCGAACTGGTTGTCGCGTACGGTTGATTTAATCTAAAAGCGCAACAGTCAGTTTTGTTTATGCTTCACTAAACATATGAAAAAAAAGTAAGTTTTTATTAAAATTCGAAGCAAGCAATATCACAAAGTAGTCATGGATTCAATTATTTTTTTAAAAGTTGAAACAGCTGTAATAAAATGATGCTATATACAGCATGAAAAAAAAATTCAGTAATTTTTTTATCATGTAACCACAATGATGTAAAAAAAAAAAACCCTCGCCCGTACAATTTTTTTTGTTAAAATCTGTTAAAAGTAAAACAAATTAATTATAAATTAAATTTTCAATTCTTTTTCTTTAAAGAAGAATCGATAAAATTCTTTTAAAGAAAAATCGATAAATATGAATCATTGATGCACCAAGCTTCCTCCAGATAGGAAACATGTAACTTACATTGACATGTTCAAGTTTGTTAATTTATTACATGCATTTTGTGGTTGTATGTCCTTTTTACAGTTTTTTTTTCAATTTTCAGGAGACAAAATTAGAATTTGATTAATTTGTAATGACATAAATTAAAAATAAACATTCAGATCCATTGCTACAATATTTGGCTATTTTGTTGGAATTCTAACGAGCCTAATATATACATTTATTTAAGAGATCACATACTTATATTACTTCTAAATTCATTCAGATTTGAAATACGATGAGCTACGCAGTTATATACAAATGATGTAAAGTGAAGCAATAATAGCTCATGTGATACATGGGACAAATCTAATGCTCATCATATTTGATTCACACGATGGCTAATATGTTAATAATCATTTTATATCTCTGACATAACTTTTTATCACTGTAAATGCAATAGAGAGGCTCAGATAGCTTTTGACAAACCTGATTGAATGATAAAAGTATAATAGAAATAAAAAAAATTACAGCGTTTTTAAAACTTGGGTTTCTATAATCAGAGAATGACCAAAATGTAATCATTGTCTAAAATTAATATGACGAAGATTGAAACAAGTATTCAATTCTTTACAAATTCTTTATGCAACTAAGTTAAAAGTTATTATACGGTGGTGATAAATGGTATTTTAAGAATATTTTTATAGAATTTTAAAAAATTAAGATAGTAATGGGACTCTGGTTTCTTGCACATTTAAACAATTAACAAGACGACTTTTTTCAAGTTGTTTCCGCAACAATAAATGATAGTTAAAAAACACGCGATAAAAAAATTAGATTCGTGTGAACCACAAAGTATAACGTCTTGATGTCACGCAATTTAGGGAATACTTTCTTTTCTCTGAAACGTTACGAACGAATAAAATTAAAGCAATAATTTCAAGGATTATGTCTTTTAAAGAAATATAGAATAGGAGACGATAAAAGAAATCGCAAAAGTAAGAGTTAATCCTTTTTATTTTATTCGTCTCATAAAAATATCACAAAAATAATTAGCAGTTCATGGTGAGAAATAAGTTTAATCTAGTGTTATATATACTTATAAATGTAGGTGGATTTGAATATTATATTGCTAAGAGCTAATTATTATTAATTTAAATATAACTAGCAGTGAGAACTCGCAATATGTCAATCTCTAAAACCCTATTTAGTGAAAAAATAAACAAGTAAATAAATAAAGCATTTTTACATTATTTTGTAAATATCTTTTTTCAATTTGAGTCAAGAAAGTAATGCAAAAGCATGAATTTGGCTCTATAGAAAAGATCGTACTTTTATTATGGCTACATTCCTAAATGGGCGCATATAAAATTTGATAATCGAATATTCGTTTCAGTATATAAAATTTCACTTCCAAGGTCTGGATGATTAAAAGCAAAGGCCAATGGTCAAAGCCAGGTGTTCTTATGTAACCAGGATCTTAAGTAGCTCGCTGAATTCTCAGTTTATAGTTTATTTCAATAAAGCTATTGAGCTGTAATTAAGTTAAAGCTTTCTTCATTTTTTTTTCTTTTTTTTTTGTGTGTAAAAAAATGCTAGTTAGTTTCCTTCAAAAGTTATACAAAAATGTTTCCCCTCTTAGGAATCTTTGCCTAACTTTTACTCTTTTTACAAATAATTAAACAAAGGCTGCCGTTTATATATCTTTATCAAGAATAATTGTGTTTGTTCGCTTAGCCCCACTGTGCATAAATTATTTGGAACTATCAAAATAAACTACGATTTAAAATAAACTTTAATTGTAAACATGAAACAAATTGATTCTAATCTTCTGTAATAATAATAAAAAAAGGCATCAAAAAGTCGATTAAAAATTATCTAACTGTTTTCTAATAACAGTTACATTATCAGACAAATTTGCTTTTCTATAACAATAAAATTACTTGATAAATGTACATTTGAATAATAGTAAAAACAAATAATAAATGTATGTTCAATAATAGTAACATCATTTGTTAAATGTGCTAATTTCATATAGGTTCGTTAAAAAAAAGCAATTTAAATATTACATAATAAATTATAGATTTTGACATTAAAGTAGTAAGTACGGTTATTCAGTATGTGCACGCCATAATCCAAGATATTAATGTTCTTATTTAAATAATTTGAAGTTGAAAAAACATGTTGAAAAAATAAAATAATAATAAAAAAATCTCAAATTCTGCAATCATACATCAAAACTGCACATTGTATCTATATAAACGCACTCGAGATGTAATAGTAAATAAAATGACCATTTACACGATTGCAAGGTTTAATAATCTTCACACGCGCTTAGAGAAAGGAAAGAAAGAAATAAAACAGAAGAGTTCCAATTGATTACACAAAATTAAATAAAAAAAATAAAGTCGTCTGATGTAAAAAGTGTGCTTGGAAAGAATGATTCGCTGGAGAGGCAGACATGTGTTAAAAAATAAAAAAAAGACAGTATCGAGCATATCTAATTGACGGGTTGGCGTGAGTTGAATAATTTTCGCATTGCCAAAATTGAAAGAAAAAATATGATTGATTTCTCTTCAGCGTTTAACTTTAAGGATTTTTTTCCCCTCTTCTCGTACAGCCGTTCGTTATTGCATCATATAATTGTCGCACTTCTTAGGGGCTAATTTAAAAATTAATTCGGTTACTTTTTGTTACATGAGTATGCCAGGGATCTAATTGCAGCTTTTTAACATTAATTTTTCAAGTTCTTTTTCAATTTTTATGTGAGGCGAATAGATAGAATTTGTTCAGATTATTTTATTCTTTGCTCTTCTTTCCCTTGTAAATAGCAAAAGGAAGGGAGAGGGAGGGGAACTCAATATTATTATGACTATTATTAAGAGTTCGTTGTTGGGAAAGCAATTATTGCTGAGTGTTTTTTCCCTTTGGAAATAAATGAATATATAATTTTGACATTCATCAATTAGTTATTTCATAATTAGAGACTCAAATAATAACAAGCCTTAAGTTCAATAATAATTTAGTCTAGATTTGACATTTAGAAAACTGATCTGGTTTGAGTTAGCCTGGATGCAAAATCTTGACTTTAGAAGAGACTCGATTATATCAAAATCTTACACTGTATTCGGATCAGTGCCTAGTACGTCTTAAATTTATAAAGAAGGATCATTCTTTTGTTGTAATGAACTAGAAACTTAGAGTGGACAGCGTCAGTTCAAGAGCAGTCCTCATTATATAACAACTCCACAAACGAAGCTTGATACCAGTACTCTAGTATATCTACAAAGTGGGACTCTATAATATAATTGAATTTTCGGTTTGGTTGTAAACCATGCAATCGTAGAAACTGTAAGTTTTTTTTTTTTTTTGCTTCGGCATAGTTATTTTGTTTGATAAAAATGGCTAAGAAGAAGGCCTATTAAAAATAATAAAAGATCTGCATGATTTTCAGATCGAAATAAAGATTTTGATTATTTCAAACAAAGGAAATGAAGATAAAACACCTTTTTTTCTATTTTCCGAAATTCAGTAACAATTTTAACTTCACATTCCATTAAAAATAACTAATACTTTAAAAAAAACTAGTTTATCTTTGTGTCTGTACAATGCTTCAAAACTATTTCTTTTTTTATTGTTTAATACAAAACAATAGCAAACAAAGCAATATTTTCTCTTTTCCGTATCTGTATTATCGTGAAAAAAGGTTCATGAAAAGGACCAAGTTTCTGCTTTTATGAAACATTTTTCTTTATTTAACCTCGAGAGAGCAAGTTTGTGTACTTTAGTATATTTATTTAAATACGCGTTGCTATATATTTTTTTAAAAAGTATTATATTTCAAGCCTGAACATTATTATTTCGGAGAAAGAGGAATTTTTTACTTTTTTAAATTCATAATTTGTTTATAGTTTGTAACTTTTAAAAATTTATTTAACACTTTTTGTCAATTTCTTAAGGAATGAATAAAAATTCGATATCTTTACACGTTTTTAAAAATAAAAATCAACGGATATTACGCTTTTAGTTTTATAATTGAAAAATGAATTCAGTGATTGTCAGAATAAAGACATCCACTATATCCGTTGGTTGCTGATATTTATTTAAAAAATTAATTTTTTCAATGTATTATTTTAAAATTGATACATTTTCAGTTTTGATTCTCTCGAAACTATAAATTGTATAAAACAATTCCCTCCCCCCCCAAAAAGAGAGTAGAGAATCGCTTGCATATTTTAAATTTCTGCGTATTTTTATTCTAATCCATTGTAATGCTATACATTCAATATTTTTGAAAATATTTTTCAATTCCGAAGAATACCACGCTTTACGAAAAAAGAGGCAAAAAAGAAAAAGATTATATATATATATATATATATATATATATATATATATATATAGCGGTGAACTCCAAGCTTAAAACATCATGCCCCTGTTCAACATCAAAATCTAGGAGAAAAAAAAGAATAGAAAAGAGAAAGAAAAGTCCACTGAGAGAAAAACAAAACAAATAAAAAGCACCAAGGAATATTTTTGTTTTGTTTTGTTGTCTTACTACCCATGCAATAGTTGGCCATCGTGGCTTCGCAGTTAAAGTCGTTGGGGATCCATCCTAAGTAGTAAAAAAAAAAAAAAGGAAAGAAAAAATCTGTTGGGGATAGCAAGAGGGGGAGCCATAATGTGGGGAGCTGGGTCAAAACGAGAACTAGGGAGGGTGGATGGCCATGACTCACCTGTCTGCTCACCGCAACTTGAAGCTCCGCTGGTTTCACTATGGTTACAATGACCCTAATCCTGGCACATTTTATAGCCGAAACCAAGACTCACACATCTCCAGCGCGAGGTAATTCTAGGCACGGAGACTGTAAAGGCGAAGCGTTTTGTGATATACCTAGGGGGGCTTTAAACTAGAGATAGTCTCCCTCCCTCTTTGCCCTTTGGACATACAGAGGAAGAGTATAGGGCTGTGATTTTTCGCTGATGTGAAATGCAACAGATGTAGCGCTGGAAAAATAAATCGAAGGGAATGGAGCTGGATTCGAGATGGGAATAGGGTGAGAAGAACTAGATAAGAGGCAGGGTAAGACTTGAATTATAAGATCAGCAAAGAAGCGTTCTGGAGGGCTACTACACAACCACATAAACATTTGCTGAAAACAATATCGATATTTCTCCGATCATTAGTGTCTGGGTTATTGGTTTCTTGTTCGTGTGCTGAAATTCCGCGCGTGTGTGGTCTGAGTGGCATTTTTCCACTAGGTCGCGTAGTGTTCTTTGAAATATTTATTGAAATATTTTATGTTTGCTTTGGCTCGTAAGCACTCTTTTATTACAAGAAAAGCAGAAATTTTTGTGTGAAAAAAATAATCATACAAAGCGACTATAGTGGAGTTTGGACACTCAAAGTTTTTCATTTAAATGGTAAGAGCGATTCCTTTTTATTTAAATTTCACTGGAAAAAAACAATAGGTCAGATAGGCATTTTTTGAGGGACATAAACCATTCCTTAAAAGCTGTGCTGTAACTTTATCATAAAAAAATTTGAAACCGTGGTATCTATTACCTATAATATATAATACCGCTTTAAAAAAATTAAGTAGTATCTAATACATTTTTTAGGTTTTCTCCATAAATAGCAAATAATGAGAGATTGTCTTTCATCACTTGTTTTGCTATCTCAAACAATTAAGTAAAATTTAATAAAAATAATATAATTAACTTTCATGCAATAATGACATCAAAATGTCGCATGCCAAATTTGCCAAAACTTTTTATTGTTACAAAACACTAAATAGGTTATCTATATGACCTCTAAAATTTTTGTATGTGATAAAGGATTTTTTTTAATGTTGTCACACAATGTCATATGTTCCAAGTGGTTTCTACAGTCGCATAAAATTTCCTGCATGTGGTTTCGGGCATTCGATATGTTGACATAATACTGAAGATGCTTGTAGTTTGGGTCTTTAAAAATATGCAGCTATTTCTGTTGACATTATTTCGGAATTCATAGTGATCAAACATTTGCTTTAATCACATAAAAAGCCTTAAATATTAGGTTGTTCGGAAAGTAATTTCGTTTTTTACTGACAAAGGATTTAATTGCATTTTTCGCACCCAATTTCATACTTAAACCGCAAAATCATTTTATGTTTTAAGAGCTGATATAGCAAGGCTTGAGTGTGAAAAAGTGCAGCTGATTCTTCGCAGTAGTTTTTGGATGGTGCCCTTTTAAATATGGAGAGCAATAAACAGCATTTTCGTCATTTTTTTCTTTTTTGCTATAAAAGGTAAAAATGCTGTTCAAGCCAGAAATAAATTAGCCAATATGTGTGGAGAAGATGTGTTAACAGTACATCAGTACCAGAACTGATTTGCAAAATTTTTCCTTCAAATGAGGAGGCCAAAAACCACCTCGATCAGTTTTTTTTACAGCAAAGACCAAAACTTTTATGAGCGTGTAATCATGTTACTACCAAAAGGTATTAGACCAGAATGGCAAAAGGTATTAGAACAGAATGGCAATTTTATAATTTAATAAATAATTTATTCATTAAACGAAAATTTCTTTTCATTTTGACACAAAAATACGAAATGACTTTCCGAACGACCCAATACAATAGCATTCATGCATTTTGTTATGAAATCTTTGCATAAACTGCTATTGATGTCATGATATTAAAAGAAAAACTATTTGTTGATTGATGGAATTGCCAAGGCGAATTATATATGCCAAATGGATCGAAAGAGATAATGATATTAAGATTCACAGCTGGAAACACACCTGACAACTTTACTCATGTCCCATGTCTTACTTAACTTTACTAAAGGCTAATGTCTTACATTAGGATATTAACCATTCATATTTGTAAGAGAAAATCAAATTCTTCATTAACTATTTGAAGTAAGAGAGTTCTTGGTTTATTCAGTATTCGGTAAATTATAAATGCATATGTAATATCTTGTTGATAAGTGTCATAAATGGCATTAATTTTACTGTGCGTTATTCAAATGAATGCAGGGTGCTTCTAAGCAACCAAATCGAAGTCTTAATTTTAGATTAGATAAACACTACAATGTATTATAATTATAGCAGTACGCTATACTTTAATTTCTTAAATGTCTCAGAACAAAAGAAAAAATCACAATTTTTTTTAAGGAGAAGTGTATAAAAATTAAGTACCGATGTGATAATTGTCGACAATTATAAGCTAAATAATTTAAAAACAAATTATTTTTTATAAAATATTAAAAATTATTCAAGCTTCAGTGCATATGAACGTTTCTATTATGATAGCAAAATTAATTGAGAAATAAAAAAGCCTACCTTTTAATTACTGTAATTTATTTAAATTTAGTGAATATTTTGTTAAATTTATCTAATTTCTTAAAAAGAGTTTACAGAAAAAAGCTCGAAGTCTTTTTTTTTTTTTTTGAAAAAGTCAGTGAATTAGAATATAACGTGAGATATTCTAAAAGACCGTTTTTAATTTAAAAAAATCGCCTTTGCCACAATTAATCCATCCACAAAACTATGCAAAACTCATGCACCTCTCTCTTCTGCATCGCTCCTTTAGTGACCAATTCAATTACCGTCCAATTTTCCTTTCCCGAATTATTTAGACCCTCTAGACAGTTCTGAAGCTGCAGCTGCGCTACAATACTGGCATGACATCCCCTCTTCCCATCTCTTTGTTCTTCTCCAGAAATAACATTCTTTTTTTTCTCCAGCCAGTAATGAAAACAAGCTCAGATGTTGAACCCGCAGGATTACACAACTACGTCCATGAATCTTCTTAGGGTTATTGTACCCAGACCTTTCAATCGTATACCTATTGATTCTAGACTCTTACAGCAAGTGTTGAAGTCTACCTATAGCTGTCTAAAGCTATTATTATTTATTACACTTTGTATATTTATATCCCAAGAAAAACAAATCTTATTAACATTTCACTTGTTTTTAGGAATAAAAGTAAATATTGCTGTTCCTGAATGTAACCTGAAACATTTATTTTGTTTCCGAATCGAAGACATATCAACGACTTACCATGGTATTTCGTTTTATTGCTTCGGTCATTCGCAGCAGTGAAGATATGGTAACATTTGTTATTGTCAATGTGTTTTGAAAATACCAAAAGATAGTTTGTTTTTTTTGCAGAATTTTTTTTTATAGTTAAAAACTCTAACATATTGCTCTTTTTGCAGTAGAGCACCACAAAATGTATAATTCTTTCAGAGAGTTCATTGAAACTATGCTTTTGAAGCTTCTGCATGTCTCTACTAGTTTTGAAACTCTTAATTAAAAATCAAATTACTCATCATTCTTCTTTGATTGAGCGAACTCATGAGTCATTTTGTATACAAACTTGAAGTATTTCTGAAATAAAAACACATACACAAACATACAGAGGGGAGGAGGAAATCCAAATAAAAATACAAAACCAAAATAAATAAATATTCTTCAAAATTTATTCTCAAAAATTGTGATTTTTTAGAAAGTTATGTAGGACGCAATTAAATAGTTTAATAATTATATTTAATTATACAAAGAAAAAGTTATTTTAACTTCAATTATGCCAGTAATATTAAATGAGAATATTACAGGCATTTATACAAATTATTTTATGCATTTATCCCCGAGTTGCTACCGCGATAATTAATTGAGACTTTTTGTATCAGTCTTTAAAAATCATTTGTGAAAAAAACTTTAGGCGGATTTTAAAAATCGTCAGGTACACTCTTGTTACTCGTGTTAACGAATTATAAGGCTTTTTTAAAAAAAGTTACAGTGTTCTCATTTTACTTTTTTACAGTTGCAGACGATAAGAGGATTTTGCGTATTATAATATTTTAAGTTAATACATTTTTTCATCAACGTTGCAAAATATTTTAAAGTTCTTTTTTCTTTCACTGAATTTACGTGTGCGCTGGTATTTCACCAAGGGTTAATATTAAATATATTCTTATATTATCGCCATTCTACAGTTGTCGATGCTTACACCATGTAATTTTTAACACATGGATGTGATAACTGTTACTTCTTTCTATGCTTCTTTAAGTATTTGTTAAGTACTTCATTAAGTATAAGTGCTTTATTAAGAGCCTCATTAAGTATCAGTGTCTCAAATTTTGCTCATAAATGTTGAATCATAAGGAAGGAAAATGACTCGTAATTTCAAATAATTTTAGCATGTATTTAAAGTAAAAGGGTCTTATAAGCTATATAGAAAATAATAAATAAAATCTTGAAGCGATAACGCATTTATTGAATGATGGATGGGTTAGAGAGATAAAAAAAAAACGATTTAAATATTAGCAGTTGTAAGTTAAACCTTTGCTATAATCGATTGAAAAAATCAATTAGCTTTTGAAAAATCACTGGTGAAACATTAAACGCATGGTACAAGCGATAATCAATTTGATAACTCATTAACATTAAAAATTGATTTCCTTTTGCTAAATAGGAAAAGACATCAAGAATTATTTATCAGAATAATAATTGCACGAGCAGGAAAATGGTTTTAAATTAATTGATTGAATGTGTTTAAAGGTAGAATACAATGAAGATGTTATTGCTGAGTTACAATTCCTATAATAATTTTATAATTTTGGTTCCTGAACACATGAAAGTTTCATCACAGGTGATGCACATAAATTAATCTCGATGCTAAATATATTAAAATTACCAATTTTTGACTAGAAAATTCGCAATTTTTTATTGAAGAAGATAATATATTATTTTTTTTCTTTTCAACACAAATTTGTTATTATTATTTTTATTTTGCTTTTTCTGTTTAACATGGTTAGTTCTACATTGTCGGAGTCTAACTATATATATATAAAACTTTGATTTCAATCTAGTTGAAATAAAAATTGAAGACCTGTGTACTCTAATTAGACTAACACTGCTTGGAAGCAGCTTTACGAAGGACTTCGCAATTTTGAATCACAAGATAATCTGTCCCGGTTTCACCTTCGCGCTCAAATTTTAATCATAAAATTTTTTCACCCCAACTTATTTAACGTATACCATGATCCAATATTCACGGATTTCAGGAGAACAGTGTTAACTGTCCATGATCCCCCAGTTTAGAGCCATGACATTACCAACAGACCATCTCAGTCAAATTTTGGCATAGCTTCAAAATTCAGCTATGCTATGAAGAACTTCAAAAGATAAACCCATACCAACGTCTTGCAAGGATACTAGGCAATATATAACTCAGCCGTCTCGTATTTAAATGAGGATTTTCGTCAGAATTGAAAGAGCAAACTATTTAAATAATCCTACACTTATGGCGACGCATATTGTAGCTCTCTAATTTTTGCTTTGCATTTAAAATGGGCTCATTGATGCGATCATCAATGAATTCGAATTTAACACTCTGATTAGAATCGTGTAAATTTCATTTCATTACTAACACAATATTGGGCTGAATATTAAGCTCTAATTCATCAATTATACATTATTAATATAACATTAATAATATAAGTAAAGTTAGCAACTTCATTATATTTTATATTTCATCCACAGATCCCATTCTGTGCTTCAAAAGGTATAAAAGTTTATGGAGTAACTTATAGAATCAATTCGTCTTTAATTTTCAAAAATATTGCTTAAGTTATGAGGCTGTGTTTTTGTAAGAAAATAAAAGAGCTGTGAATGTAATTTTGTTAACTGAATATGATCATTAGGGGAAAATATAGATGATATCCTGCTTGGAATATGTATGTACAAATTAAAAATTATATTTTTTTCTGTATTTATTATATTTAATATAAAAAAAACTGCAAGTTCTTAAATCAGATACGTAGGGAATGGGTAATCAAGGTAGAGGTGAAGTCAAATTCTAAAGAGAGAAGGAAAAAATTAAATTTAGGGATGGAATATTTAATTAAAATTAGCAATCAATTCAAGCGAGATATTATACAATATCTCGCTTGAAATCTAATAAAGGTCAAGTACAAGTGAGAATCTAATAAAGGCCCTTTTTTATTTTATATAGTTCTTTTTTTGTCAAAAGAAAAAAAAAAATGGCACAAATATATGATTTTTAATTTTTTTATGTGGTCACTAATTGTATTCAATTTACCTAAGTACTGCAAATAATTACTGTTTAAGTAAATAAAAAAAAGTAAAAGACGCAGAACTTTAAAATATGTTTATTTTGCATGAATTTATTTTCAAAAAGTTTCAAAAGAGCACGTTTATAAGTGTACTAACCTTTAGTTTTTGAATTATTTAAACTTTTCCTTTAAAATTACCATTTTTTGTTATTCTTAAAGTTAATTTTCTTTCTCACTCATTACCAGGAGGCATTATGGTTAATTTATGTAAGTTTAATTTATAATTAAATAAAAATTAAGTCATAAAAATATTAAAATGAAGAAGTTTTATTTAGAACAAGCAAATTCAAGATTTTAAAAAACTAATATATCAGAAAATGAGCAAAAAAAAAAAAAAATCTAGTGCAAGAATGATACCATCTTAAAAAAACATAAAACAAGTCAAATGTTATTACTAAAAAAAATCCTTTTTTAAAAATATTATTAGCACTATTTATTTAAACTGCTTAGGTTTTGTGAAAAGGAAAAATGCTGTTTTAAACTAAATAATATAGAACTCGTAACAGATTCTAAAAAGTAAAGAAAAGAAAAGAGAGAAATAGGGGGAAAAAAGGATCGATTAAAAAAGTGTTAATTAAGATTAGTAGACAACTAAATGGAAATGTAGTGAAGATTATTATCCATAAAAGGTGTCAGAATCCTGAAAATTATTACTTTTCTATTTTCCTGACATTTATTTGCATAAATGACATAATCTCTATTTAAAAGGTTTTTTAAAAAAAATGCACAATGTAAAGCTTAAAAATGTAAAATAAAAGCCAACTTCTGCAAATTTTTTTTTTTTTTTTAAAAAAGGAGAGATATTGGAAAAGATTACTCTATTAGGATTGGTAAGCAGCGCAAGTGAAATGTTGCGGAGATGACTATCTAATAAAGGTGTCTCCAGACCACAGTTTATAAATGGATTCGTTAATGTTGAGTGCTACTGAAACATCTTATCTGTCAAGTTAATTCCTCTCATTAAAGAACAATTTAGGAAGACCCATTCCTGTATCTTCCCCGATGACTCAGCTGCCTATCAGCCTGCCAAGATGGTGAACAAATTTTAACATTTCCCTGTTGGAAGGTTCGCTAGAATTATTGTCCCTCAACCTGATGGACAAATTGCTTGTTACAGGAGAAAATCGGTGGCAAAGCTCTAATAGGTGCGTAAGCTTATCAAAACTGTCCCGATATTAGAACTAATGAGATAGTTCTTGAGTTATGGTCTAGAAATAGCAAAGAAAAAGATTTAAGAATAAGAATGTATTTGATAACGGTATTGGAAGGATTTATTTATAAGATTGGAGCATGGTAATTGCTAAAAATTTATCTTTTCTATGCTGGGAATTGCATATATCTGCAAAGCCTAAACGCGGTATTTGATAAATAAAGGTTTGTATTATTTATATCACATTTTATGAATCCAGGGATGTTGAAACAATTCTAATAAAAGCTGACACTATCATTAAAGATAAAATTTTATTGTTATAAAAGAATATTTATAAGGGCAATCCACTTGAAGAAAAAGGAATTGTTTCTCTCTTTTTGATAATTTAGGTTGTCTGGATTCGAGAAATCTTATTTATCATTCAATTCTAGTTTTCTGTGTTGACTGAGATAAATTATATTATGTAACATCACTTACCTTTTGAATATACTTTCTTAATTATAAGAAAAAACTAAATTAAGATTAAACAAAAGAAGGGACAATTTTCCGTTCCGTCGTTTTTACGTTAAAATATTACCATCAGTTTTCGCCAAATACTACATTATTGCTAAATATTGGCGAGACTTTAGGATAAAGAATACCCAAATATTAGAGTCTGAACTTGGTGCATTAGCACTAATTCCTAGTAAGCAAGAATCAAACTGTCCCCAAGCTAAAATGTTGGCGATAAGATGGTATAAATAGTAGCCGTATATTGGTGTCAGACTTTAGCACATTAGTTATAATGCTATGATAAGATTTAAAAAAATACTTTACACTTTTTTAAAACTCCTGCTATTTCTGCTTTGAACTACATCGATAAGCAAAGCAATTCAATCATTTCTCGATTTAAGCACCTTTAAAAGAATGTGAATGGGTAGAAAAAAAAAATGAATCGTACTTTCATATTGCATGCAAAGACTTGGGAATTCATTTCCCAATCTGAAGGAGAAAAAAGTGGTTGACGTCACAATACAGCAGAAGACAATATGTCGTTAGTTATTTGATAATATAAGCAATTCTATTCATGTGACCTTGAAAAGACATAAATTAATACCATTCCAGTTTTAAGAAAGAAGATAATCTTGTTGAAAGTCTTACAGTCGAAGAGTAATTTTTGTTTGGTTTTATTAGGCTTTTATGGAACTTAAATCTCTTTTAGCTGTATACCCCAAACACAAAAAGTTTTATTTAAAATTTTTTTCCGTCATATTATTTTTGGAATGGCAAGTCATGCAGTAATTGTAAGATAGGGGAAAAAAAAAACACACCTGATTGTTATATATATAGAGAGAGAATTGATAAAAATTGCGAACAAACAACGATAATAATTTTACTTGGACAATACATCTCTGAATTAGATTGACACAAAGCGGAACTAAATTTCTGTATCAGAAAGTTATTTCTTTCATCCCATGCTAATTCAAATCCACTTCAAATTTTTGAAACTTTAAAATCTTTGAATATATTGGCCTCCTTTTTTGAAGGGGAAAAATTTATTCCCATCTATACAGTAGAGTTGATAAATCGTTATTCATTTCACAAAACTCTTTCCTTTCCTTTCCACGATCAATGGCAGGCTCGTATGGTGATTTGATAGCCAAGATTCCTGAAGTTAAATAATGGACTGCTCTCTTTGTAGTCCTGGACTCAGCTGTGTGGCGTCGTCCGTGTACGCTACTTCAAACGAGGATTGAAAAGAAACGGCTGGGATCCAGCAGAAATCCTTCTACACACAGAGGATACCGAATTGAATGAAAAGATGTGGATTGAAGTTCTGTCGGAAAATTCACATCTGTTCATTCTCACTGATAAGAGTTATTTCAGTTTTCTATATCTAAACTTCAGTTACTGAAACCTTTTACTATTTTGGAAAGAAAAGAACTGTCAAGAAGTACTGAGCATAATGTATATATTTGCAAGTTATTTATAGTATAAATATTTAAACTTTAGTTATTGTAGCAGTATTATTATTTTAGAAATAAAGGAGCTGTCAAGAAGTACCGCATATAATGCATATATCTGCAAGTTACTTTTTAGTATAAAAATCTAAACATTAGTTATGGAAATATTTTATTATTTTAGAAAGAAATGAACTGTCAAGAAGCTCCGGAGCATAATGTTTATATTTGCCAGTCATTTTAGATATAAAATTCTAAATTTTGGCTATTTCAGCATTTTTACTATTTTAGAAAGTGATGGACTGTCAAGAACATCTGTTACAAACCTCCCTGAGTCCGAAAAACATAATTTTTGAATTATGTTTGTCTACAAACAAAATAACTAAAAAACGCGTTGAGCTAAACGGATGAAATTTGGTATGTAGAACCACAACTCATTTGTAGATTTTATTAAATTTTTTACGAAATTCCTTCAGAGAAATTCGGCCTGCCGAAGTGCAAGTGACGATAAATGCAACACAAGATGAACTAGATAGATAAAATTTGGTACGCCGGTGTAGTATTTATAATGCAGATTCCTATCAAATTTTGAACCAGATCTGTTAAGGGATTGACCGTTTGTCATTTTGTATTTTCTCATGAATGCAAACGCGATAACCTATACATGCAATGATTTTAGTAAATGAAATTTGGAATCTGACCTTATAATAAGATAAAATATTAAATTTTATCTCTCTAGCTTGTTTGATTTTGATTTTTCACATTATAGAAAATACGAATCAATAGACTCAAAAATAGAATTAGCCATTGATGGGTTTTGTAAAAAATGATACAAATCTATGAATAAAACCATGGGTAAATTTCAGCTATCTAGCTTTAAGTTAGTTTTTTTTTTTTGAATTATCGTATTTGCAAGTGAACGGGCAGACAGATTATAGAATTGCTGTTGGTAGCAGTTCATTTAAAATTTGATGCGTTTACAATTTTACTTTAGATCACATACCAAATTTTATACATATAGCAAGCTCCGTTTTAGAGTAATTGTATTCATAGACCAACATAATTCCAAGAATTTTATTTTAGAATGCAGGAAAATTTGTATCGGGAAAATTTATCAAAATGTAGAGATTGATTTGCTTGACGAATATTCATCAAACTACAATCTCTTCTTTTCGAATGCAAGAAATCCAAAAAAGATTCAAGTATTTATTAGATTATCTGTACTATTTTGCCAATATTATACAGTTCTTTATCTCTCTCTCTCTCTTTATATATATATATATATATATATTTCAGGTTTAAGACAGTCGAAAAGTTAGAAATGCAATAAAGCTTTTTAGAAAACAATATTACAGTCTTAGATGGAAATTATTTTAATATCTTATAGTTTTAAAGTATTAAAAATTGTATTTTTGGTGTATTTATTACTTGCATATTTCGAATTTCTATGAAGAAAAGTACACATTTTCTTCATAAATTTCTAGACGATAAGTTCATTTATTTTGGGAAGGCCTAATCTGCTACAATCTGTCTAACATAAAACGATCATTTGTAGTTAGTGCATATGTATATCTTAATCTTAACCGGAGTTGTATTATTTATAACTCCAATTTCAACGCAGTTCGTCTTAATGCCCTTGAAAATTACGTCAGAAATGGTAATTCGCTTATAGATTTTGGTTATCTAATGTAAGGCAGAAAAGAAATTTAGAATTCAACTAATATGTTAGTTCCCATCGACGCATTTGGAATTTTCAAGTTTAAATTATGCGTCAGGGTGCAGGAGACTAATCAGTGAATACTGTTTAGATTAGTTAAATTCTTTTTGCATAATGCATGGATGCAGCTGCGTGTAGCAGTAATAATTTAAAGGGATTGAAAATTGAACTAGGCATAATCTAACAACTTCTGACTAACCTTAAAATTTAAATCGAAAAACATTTTTCCATCATATTTATTAAAAATTGTTGTGTGCCGAAATATTAAGTTCTGACAAACAACAATTTAAAGTTTAGTATTTGAAGCAATTATGCGCTTTTATTGTTTGAATCGAAGAATTCCTCATTTAGGCAAAAATAATTATAATTTGTTTAGCAAGCATAAAGTTTTTATAAAAGTTCGTGAGGTTGAATATTGAACAAACCAATCAACATCTTGTTTAAAACACCATTTAATATTAATGAACATTTCTTCCTTATATGTATTGCAAAATTTTGAAATAAATGTTGTAGTCTCATCCGCTTACCTTAATAAATAATTGTTACTCTATTAGGGTTAGTTAATAAATACAAATGACATTTTCCTAAGGCAAGTTTCCCTTGAATTGTAAATGTGAAAGTTACAGCTAATTTAGTTGCGTCTTAAAAGACCAGTAATATGATTACCAAATTAAATATAATTGCAATTTTTATTTTATTTTACAAAACAAAATTAATAAATAACACAAGAAATTAGAAATGTGAAGAGTTGGTAAAAATTTTCATGCTTGTTAAAAATGTTTAAGTAAAAATTCATAATAATTAGAAACAAATTCAAAAGAAAAGAAATAAAGTTAATTAATAAACATTATATAATTTTATGCTAATTACTTTTGAATAAAACAATATTTATCAAAACACGTTAACTTAATAAAAATATTTAATTAAATAAATGACAGCTTTTTTACTTAATTATTGATTTAGTTGAAAACAGCATATAATGAATTAGTTTTTTTTTAAATTTATGCCTACATTTTTATACTTTAGAAAATTATCAAACTGTTTTTTCAGCTGAATGGCATGGTTATGTAGTCCAATAATTTCCATAAAATGTCATCAGGATATCGATTTTATGATGCAATGGTCATATAATAAAAACTAAAGATGCCAATTTCAAAATAATAATAATAATAATAATATCAGTGTATCATTGGTGAATCACGCATGGATGCATCATCGGACAACCTGCATCCCCAGCAATTCATTGCTTCGTATTAAAGATATGTATATTCTGGTGATTGAAAGTTAACTATCAGTTTTTTGAATACACATAAAATATTTATGCTTTTCAAAATATAAATTTAAAGCACTATTTTTTGTTAATATTATAAAGAGTCATTCAATCAACTAGGAATTAAAATCTAACATTGATTAAGACTGAATATTCTATCACAATGGATGAAGTTATGTCCTTTGTATTATTGCAGTATATTTGTAGATGTAAAATAGCTGAACATATTAATACGAAATTAATATGTTTTCCCTTTATGTGAATTGTTAGTTGTTAATGTTCAATATGATTTTATCATAAAGGTAATAAAAGAGAAACATATGGTGAATGGAAATGTTAAAGAATGGTGTTAATGAAGGCTATCTTATATACTTGTTTGGAACCATCTAATATCTGTACAAAATAACAAAGCTACTAGATAAATAGAAGCCTTATGTCATTGTGTGTCTGATCAAAGTCAATGTGTTCATTAAAAATGATTTATACATTTAAATTATGCTCTCTCTCTATATATAAATATATATTAACAATGATTGAGTAGAGAAACATTATTCTAAACACACCATGGCATTATAAGTACTTTTTTTAAACCCCACCATATACATTATATGTTAATGTCAATTCAAATGAGTGAACATTGTTCACATAAAAAATTATTCTACATGCATTCTAAATAAATAAATAAAAAGGACGATTAAGTGTTTTTCAATTCATAAGAGTTATTAAGGATAAATTTAAATAAATACATGGAAAATTTAAATAGTATAAAGCTCCACTGAATGCATTGAGAAGATTGGTTGCAAATTGAAAGCTGGTCATATTGTATTATAGCTAGCAACATTTAAATCAATCCGCTCTAAACTTCCATAAAGATAATGATGCTACATCTATCCTCCCCCATTACAGGTTACATATCCTATTTCTTCTCCTTAACCCAAGGTTGCACGAATCAACCTCACGCCGTAGGAGTTTTCAACAAACGATTATTGAGCGGAAATCTGCGTTCGAAATCTCCCTCAGACGAACTTGGTTCTCCGAAATGATAACTGCAAGTTCACATTCGATCCCCATCTCCATTGGGCTCAATTTTCTTTCATGATCAAACCAACTGGAAAGTCATTGTGTGAGAACCCGAAGTGCTCTGAAATTAGCTAACATAAGGTTTTATCGATTAGGTAACGGGCCGAGGTCGTTCACTTCCCCCCGACATTGGCAATTTAGAGTAGCGTGAGATTCAGAAAGCAATCATCTCCAACCCAACTACTATCTTCTGGTAGCGAAAGTACAATCCTCTTAAGTAGCGCTCCATAGAACTGGGCTACTTATGTTAAGATCTCCAGCAATCCTGACTCGTATGTGTATATGCAACAGTTAGCTTTGCAATCGATTTGCTTGGCCAACGAAAGCTAGCAATTTGAGTCAGATCTATATTGATTTGCTACCAATCGCTGATACATCAGTTGAGGAATAGCTAATTGAAGTTAAAGAAGTAGGATATATTACTTGTGATATAAGCATTTTCTTACTTCCTACGTAAATTTCTTTCTAACTTTTGTCTTCAAGTATAATATGTTATATAAGCTCCATTCAGTTTAAAATTTATATTTATTTAACTCATCTTGGCAGTTTAACATGAATTTTAGACTTCTACAAATTCGAAAAAAGTTATTTAGAAATTTGATTAAATGGGATTTTTTAAAATATAAAACTTTATGCCATTTTAAAAAAAACTTGCATCTTTAATAAATATATGCCCGATGAGAGTCTAGAGTTTTTAATCACTGAACACAATAGGATTTCTTAATGAAAATCGCTTACTATTTGTAAGCGCTCTAGACAATTTAGATAACTCGGCGTAGTGATCTCCACTAGATCAGATCCATGCATATGAAATCAAATTAGAGATTTGCTGCGTCTGCAATCTGCATTATTGAAGACCAAGTATTTAAACGATTTTTCATACATTTCAATGTTTATTAAAGTCCTACCTATTTCGATTTGGTGATATACGATTTATATGATAAATAACAATCATATAAAATTTGAAAAATTGTATATAACAACAATGTAATACTTCTGATCATTGATTCTCGTTACGTATCGCTTTTAAGTGAATGAAATGCGAATTATATAGATGTTATGCCCAGTTTTCAAAAGGTATGATCTAGCGATTTAAGCCCCGAATGTTTTAAAAACTTTTTGTTCAATTCAAAATTTCCGGTCAACAACAAATTAAAAGGACGAACTAAAGAATTTTTTATACTTTTAAGAAATTGAGGAAAGGAATCTATTAGCAGCAGTGCTTTTTTGCTTCTACTACAATGCGAGGTTTTAACAAGCATAATACAAAATGAGAAATGAGTGTTTCTAAAGGATTTACTATTGTTCTATGATTCAAAATAGAAAAAAAAAAACCCACCATATTATATAAATTTCTATTTTTTCTTTCTTCAATTTTTATCTCAGTGGATAGCATTAAAATGTACCCTTTATTATTAGAATAAGATGGGAATTTGTATATTATTTGATTATAAGAGATATAAATTTAAATGAATACTTTTAATGCAGTAGTTCTTTATTTTAGGGGAAATCTGTACGAAAATTCTTCTTAATTCTGTTCTGAATTTTTAAAAAAATAATTACTTTCAATTTTTAAAAAGGTGTTTTTTTTTGGATCGCATTAAATTACAGTGAATTGAATTTTTAACCTTAAATTCTTTTCTTTTGTGATTCTAGGCATTTTAACAAGAGATAAATTAAAGAAATTTCAATGCACTATGTTGTAATAGGAAATATACAAATCTCCTAATAATAGGGTTATTTATGCTGCACACTCTAGCTGTCTGGGTTCCTGTTCGCTGAATGCAACAGTTAGTTTTACAGGGTCGGCAATCTCTTTGGTTGGACAACGAAAGGTAGTTATTTAATTGAGCACTCTATATTAATTTGCTCAGTTCGTTTTCGTGCAATCACCGATTCATAAGATGAATAGCAACTAATTGAAGTTGCGTCTGAAGCAAGAACAAGTTTTCCCGCGGGAGCACATTCCTACACGAAAGGACTGCCTGCTGCATTAACATGGCAGAAGCACATTTTAACGGACGCTATGTTAATGGAGTTTATTTTAGTGTGCTTTCTTTAAGCTTAAATCTTTACCTAAAGTGGGGTCTCTGGCGTTAGTTCACGTGCGCAGCCTCCACAATTGTGAGAAAATTTAATTAAAGTTAACGAGCTAGCAATTAAAGCTTAGTTCCGTTCGCTAATAAAAGGAAAAGAAAGAGCCAATTCCCCCCCCCCCCAAAAAAAAAGAAAAAAAAGAAATACCGAAGTAACAGTTTGCCGCATCGGAGGAAAATCTCTATAGATAAAAGCTGGGTGATTATATAAGAAGAAAAGGTGTACATAGTTTAAACAAATACTTTATATTTGGGATATAATTAAAAAAATAATTACAAGTTTATCTCACTAGATAGCTGTAAATAAACACGGACTACTTTAATTATCAGATATAACACATTTATTTACCGAGATTATTGAAAAAAATGTTTTGTCCAATAATGATAGAACTGAAATTGATTTCAGAAAAAAGAAAATTCTGTTGAAATGTAGTATATAAAATTACTTATTTTTCGATATTTAATTTTATTATTTTTTTGCTTACTTTTTAAATTTCTTTTTCTTGGATTTATATATATATATATATATATTTTTGCTTATTTTTAAAAATTGTTTATTTTTACATCTTTAGGTTTTATTATTATTTTGTTTATTTTTAAAATTACTTATTTTTGAATTTTTATATTTTATTATTTTTTACATATTTTTAAAATTACTCATTTTTTGATTTTTACATTTTATTATTTTTTTGCTTGTTTTTAAATTTATTTTTTCTTCAATTTTTCGATTTTTTTTATATATTTTTTGCTTATTTTTAAAATTACTTTTTTTACATTTTATTATTATTATTATTGTGCTTATTTTAAAAATTACTTACTTATCAATTTTTATATTTTGTTATTTTTTATTTATTTTTAAAATTTTTTATTTTTCGATATATATATATATATATAGATATATATATATATATATATATATATATAATGGAAAATATGTTCCCACTTCTTTTATATGATTATTTCTGAATACATTAATTTATTAATTTTATAATTTTCTGTATTATATATGATTAAACTATTAACCACTCTTTGCTCAATACAATTGATTTTTCAAAAGGAATTGCAGAATATACGATTTTTATTTTTACGATTATCAATATGTAAAATTTGCTTGCACTTCTCGGTATTCAACTTTCGAAATCATGGATCAATACGTAATGGGACACTGTATACTTTACATAAATATCCCGTTCACAAATATCGTAATATCAAATTCATGCTTCCCACATTCGCACTTCTGAAATATCATAATATCAAATTCGTACTTCTCAAATATCGTACTTTTCATTTTATACTTCTCACATAGTCTTAAAACGAATTAATTTGAGCTTGAAAGATCATTCGAAATTAAAATTATGTTCAAGTATGTGAATATTAAATATATATTAAATGCTTTAAAATTTAGTAAATTAATTAAATTATTTATTTTATAATAATAAATGTCTTGTCTTAGTCTTTCTTAAATTTAACATGCATCTACAGTAACGTTGATGCTTAGCATGAAGATCCAATTTTTAAAAAAAATTCTAGCATGGCAAAGTATCAAATGAGCATTTTTGAACAGCTTTTTGTAGAAATCTTTTGTTACTTCAATAAAATTTTATAGCATTATGAAACGGATGTAAAATTGAAAGGCAAAGACTGTAGAGACAGTTGAATAAAGATGTTTGCCAAATCAAAATCATTCGGATGTCAGTCAAGAAAATATCGAGATAAGAAAGTGCTGAGCTAGTGAGTTATGTTCTCAGTATTGTATTCCGATTTTATTTAGCAACAAAAATGATAAGAGCAGCGGAAATCAAATAGGATGCATGTAAATAAAAACAATCGTAGTTTATCATATGCAAATCTCGCTACCTGAATTTTTCTATTTTAAAAATACATGTGTCTGAAATAATTTAAATAAATAAATTTCTGTTGAAGAAAAAAGACCATTTTTGTTACAAATTTTGCATTTATTTTTAGTGCATTTAAATCAAAGCAATAAGGCATGTATTCATTAAAACTTAATTTATTAAATATTCGGGAGAAGATATCAATATTTCGCATTTTCTTTGTGATAAATAAATAATAAGAAATTTTTGACATTATATAATTAATTTTCTCTGAAAGCAGAAGAGGAATGAAGGATGGCAAATAAATTAAGTGAAAGCTAATATTAATCAATTAAACCTTTGCACACAAATCTAAATAGCGATATGAAATTCTTTACAATTATTAGAAATGTGATTAAATATTATTTTAGCTTTATAGCAGAAGAAAACAATTTAGGAAATTTAACATTCGTCGGAATTCCTAAAATATTTACGCATTATCAATTAATTTACGATTTATTTACATTCAGGTTTAACCAATCTCGAGAAATTTTTCTTGTTTTTAGTTCAAAATTTTCTTAAATCATTTTTTTTAAATCTTTACTTTATAGTGCTTCATGACTTTTTTTTTTTGTCATTTCTGATATTTAAACTATATGTTTGCCATTTCTTTTTAAAAAATTATTTTAATAAAGGAAGGAAAGTTTAGGGAAGTTTCTTTAAACCTCATCAATGTCAATGTTAATTTTGAAATAATAATAAAGGAGACTTTTTTTGAACTTCAATTCACATTAATTTTAATATTATGGTAATAATAAAGGAAACTTCCTTCAACTAACATCAATTAAAATATTTTCTTTTTACTTCGATTTAAAAACCATTGAAATTGGTTTACATGCTATGTTTTTGTTTTTAACCGAAGGTTAAATCAAGCACTTAGATAATTTCATATAAAATCAAAGGATTTTTTAATGATTTAATAGAAACTCCGGTTTCTTGTTATTTAGTTGCTTAGCTCAGGTTTCTATTATCTTATTTTAGTGCTGAAAATGAAACAGATATTCATATTTGTAGTTATAAATAAAGATAATGTCATTAATTATCCGAATTATAAGTAGAGAATACTTTAAATATTTCTAATAGAATGGCTGATGAAAAAGTGGGGAGAATCTCTGACAGATAACTTTTTCAAATATAGAATGAAATCGACTAACTTTTTAAAATCCTACTTTCAATTGTAATCAAATTTCTTGTCCACCGTTTAAATATGTAAATAATTATTCAACCTAAAAACAAGGACTCTTTCATCAATGAAATTTATGCATGGTAAAATTCTTTTATTTTTAAATTAAACTTCTGTACCTTTCTTTGAAGCTAAAACCCTCTCTCTCTATATATATATATAATTTTCAAGTTTTTCATGAGTTGAGAAAACTTTAAAACTTTATAGCAGAATTGCAATACTTTTCTTTCTTCTCTTTAAAATTAAATATCTTCGTGCGAGAAATTATTATGTGAGCAGACTTTTTAAATATTTTCAAATTTAAACCTTTAAATAATAATTATGTTGGGATTTTGAACAATTAAAATTAAAATTCCAATTCTGTTTCAATCAATTGCTGGAGTAGTAATTAAAATTTCGTTTGAATATTTTTTAAATCATAGTTTGTATTTTTTGTTCTTTAATTAATGCTTAGTTAAATTATCTTCCTCTAAAATGTTTTGTATTGAAATAATAATTTTTGTCCTACTTTTCTAATGAAAAACAAATCTCAGATTTCTCATTTGTTAATATTCATTTATGCATAACAAAATTTTAAAAACTAATTTCAATCAAAATACTATCAATTTAGAATAAATATAACTAATTATATTTTATAATCAAATATTTCTAATACTCTAATTTGTTTTTCCAGAATGGCCCATATATTAAAATTTATTATCTTATTTTTTGAAATATAATATGAAATAAACAAAGCTTCTCAAGTTATAACTGCAATTCCAATAGTTTAAATTTTAACAGCTTAAATAATTCATATTAAATCATTCTAAACAGTGCGGATTGGGTTATTTTAAATAGTTTAAATTAAAAAAATGTTCTTTAGATTTAATTTAAGAGAATGTAATTGATAAATGTTGCATTATTTTGAAAATTATTGTATAAAAACTAGATATAAGAAGTAAATACACTCATATTGTTTAAAAAATTTATAGAGTTTGGATATCTTCCCGATGTATCATATTTTCTATTAGACAAAATTATATTGGTTCATCATAAATGATCCCTCTCTCTATTATTCAAGTGTCTCCAAATTTGATTTTGAATGGAAGTGCTTCGATTTCGTTTTATTTATTTTTATTATTATTTTCTTTCCATTTGACAAATTATGAAATTGAACACTTTTTAACAATTCGAGCACAATAAAGGCTAAAATGCCTTTGTAAAAAGTTTTAAAAATAAAATTTGCTTTAGATTCAAATGCTATCATAAAACTATCTTAAAATGCTATGTTAAAATATTGATTATCGTTATTGTTAAATTAATTTAATATTTTTTTTTTAAAAAGGCAATTTTTTTGCATGTTATGTTCCGTTAAACTGCTTTTTTCAGAGACATAAAAATGTCAGCATTTGTTCTAAAGCTATATTTTTTAATCTAAATGTTTCATTAAGAGAATATTTCAAAAAACTCTAAAATTAGTTAAATTAAATAATTATCATCAAGTATCAGACGACTTTTAAAAATGCCTCCACTTTCGCCACCATCGTTATATTAAAAAACGCCAATAATCATCAAACAGAAACTATTATTTTATTTCTTATTGATTTGTTCTGTATAAAATTCTTTTTTTTGTCAATACTAACCAAAAATGCCACCAAGCCTTAAAATAAAAAGTCGAAGTCAATGTGCCCGAGGCAATTGCATTGCATAATAATCGTCCTTGATAATTAAACTGAATAATTATATTAATTAGTAAGATTATATTTATTAATTTTTAAGCGCAAGTTAAATTCTTTTACAGTTATTAGCAACCTAATCTGCCTATAATCAAAGTGCCCTAGGATTTAATAACTACCTAGAGGAAACATTTATGCATAAAACGTATTCAAAGTAATGAACTTAAGATGATCCTATAAAGGATTTGCTAATAGAAATTAAAGAACCACAAAAGATGAAATTAGCATTTAATCATACTTTAGGAAGAAAACTAATGATTAAATGAAACATTTACATAAAAATACACGTTCTTGTTTTAATGAATCTCAAAGGACGAAGAAGAACCCTCGTCGGTAAACAATAAAGAATTATTAAACAACGGCAATCATTATAAAATAAAATTATACAACGAGAATGAAAAGTTGCAAAAAAATTATCCCCTCATTTTAACAAATTGCAGGCTCAAGGGGAAGGTTAATCAATAGCAGTCATCCATGAGGTTTTGGTGCTCAGAACGAAATGATGCATATTCGTAAAACGAAGGATCTAATCCAGTTTCATCCTTTATAAATAACTTAAATACTTCATCCTTAATAAATACTTGTGAATGAAAATAAAACTGCATTCACAAACACGCATATATTTTTAAGATCACTACGTATTTTTAAGATAGTAAGCATAGCATATATTTTTAAGATTTCAGCATTTGGTTGTCGTATACTTCCGTAAAAAATCTTTTCCATTCATGAGGAAGCAATAAAGAAAAAAACACCTCGATAAAAAACAGAACTGAATTTTTAAAATGATGCATCTAATTCATTTACGAAGTGAAATTAAGGTTGCAGCCTCAAATAGCCTTGAGAGCATTCTGCTGTTATGTACTTCAAAAAACATCTTGTTTCATAGAAGAAGCACAATTAGCTAAATTATGTTGATTTAACACAGAAAGTTAACACTTTCTTAAAGTCTTGCTTCCAGTCCCTTGATGTGATTACACAAATATCAATAGCACATGCTTCTACCATATTCTTCAATAAGAAAAATCGTTAGAACGTTTTAAGCCTTCCATTAAATTTTTTTCAATTAAATTTATTGAATTTAATCAATAAAAGGCGTTGAACTATCGTTTGTTAACTATTCTTTATGGATTACGCCGGCTTCCGATTTGCATAAAAAAGCAGAAGCACGAAATAGTATATAAAAAGCCAATATTTCAATGCTACTGGAAAATAATTCGCGATATATTTAAAAGACTGTAAAATTGGACGATGCATCGTACAGTGCTAATACAAATAACGTTGAGAAGATAGCTTTTTTTTTTCTGTTACTTTTACTCTTTAAGACTCTGCAAGACCCATTGTGTATCTTTATTTCTTAGAAAGTTATTGAAAAGTTGAATAAAAGTTGTACATGTAAAAAAGTTGTTTTAAAACTTTTTTACGTATACAACTTTTATTAGTCGAAACTAAGTTTTAAATAGTCCAAAAATGAATAAAAATTTTAGAAAAACGGCCCATTTTCAATATTCAGTGTATAATTGGGCAAAATTTAGCAGCTGCAAGTCTAACAAATAGTCAATCTTGCAGTGTGCAACCAAACATGTAGAGATAAATTTGCATTATTGATCACGAAATAGCTTTCTAGAACAAAAATAGCAACAAGAATTGTTTTCTTTTCTATTTAAAAGCAGAGGACGCGAAGAAAAATAAAAAGTTTTAATATCTTAATGAAATTCAATTGATACAAATGGACATGTGAGTTCTTTATCAGAAGATAAAATAAGGTGTGCTTTCCATATCAGAATATCTAGATTGTAACACAGGCATTATGATATGAAACAATAAGAAAAGCAATACGTTTCTGCAATAGACGTACCATTTCTTTAATGGTATACGTCTTAAAAGACAGATCGCGTTCCAACTATCATAAATTTTAAAATTTAGTTTCATTAGCCCAAAGAAAGTAACGTGATAAAATTTTGGATTGCAGCAAATCCCTTAGTATATATTTCCTTCATATTTTCCAGTAATAGGAAACAGCAGGAAATCAAAAAAACTGATTTAAAAAAATGCTAGAATATTTTTTAATAATATAACTATTTTATTATGTAACAAATTAATATTAAATTCAAAGAATGAATGGAATAATGAAGAATCAATGTCCTAGTGCAATTAATTTTTTTTCCATATTTCCATTATTTCCCACCAGGTTAACTATGATACCATCATAAGGAAGTAAGGCAGGATATTTCTTGTATATTTTATAGCAAGTAATTTAACCAATTCCATATTAAGCCATTTTAGTCGGAGAAAATAAATCATATTGGATATTAATTAAATGGTAGTAAAAAAGTTTTTAAATTGGTTTTAACAGAACAGTAAGGGCAAAAAAGGCTTACACATTAATTTAAATTTAAAAAAAAATGAGACGAGTAAGAAATTTTAAGTTAAGAAAAGTAATCAGTTTTAGAAATATTCGATTATAAAATATAACGGATTAGATTTATTTTTAATATATAGTATTTTAATTAGAATTAGTTTTGAAAATTTTACTGTGCATAAATGAACATGAACAAATCAGAAATCTAAGTTTAAAAAAATAAAAATAGGACAAAAATCATTGTTTCAATTAAAAATTTTTTTAGAGAAAGATAATTTAACTTTATACTAATTAAAGGAAAAAAAAAATATAAACTATAGCGAAATATTCAAAGGAAATTTTAACTACTCCCAATTAAGACAGAATAGGAATTATAATTAAAATTGTTGTAAGTAGCGAAATCTTTAATAAGTATATTATAATCAGCTCAAGTAATAAATTCCGCACAAAGATAATTGATTTTTAAAAGAGAAAAGAAATTTATTGGAAATTATAACTAATATTTAACAAATCAACAAAAATACATCCTTCATAAATCTGTTTTTAGTCATGTGATTTATTTGTGTGATAAAATTTAATGTCTTATTTTAAATCTAGATGGCAGTGCGAGAAAAGCAGAGTGGGATGGAAAAAAAAAAGAGAGACTACTAATTTTTGAGTGTATGTTTTAATGAAAAAAAAAATAAATAAAAGATTGTTAAAAAATAAATTAAATAAAATTAAGAAAAGGTGAAAGCGTTTGCAATTAATAAGACATAATTACCTTCTCCTGAAGAATTATACATAAAGTTCATCTCCTGCCGACATCTGATGATGCGAATCGAAACTATAAATCTCGATCTACAGGTGACAACGGAGAAGACAAGACACAACCTCAGCGGACGAGAAACCAAAATATACTGATCCCGAAAAATCGACCACCTCTTTTATATACGATCTTCGCCCCTGAGAATTACGTATCTGACAGAATATCCAACGAGAATCTTCTGCGCGCTTTCTAAAAACAAACACTGTCCTATCAACACAGCAGACAGAAGTCACATGCGACTGACGTCATTATCAAATCGACGAATATAGTTGCTCTGCTCAGCAATAACCGGTTCTGAAGCTCCTCCCACAGGCCCAATTTTTGTTTTTTTAACTGAAAAATATTAGTTTAACTGTCCGTTTAAGAATAATATAAATAATTTTTAATTAGAACAAATTTTAAAGAGCAAATATAAACACAGCATATTTAATACATCCTTTTTACTATCTATCTATATATATATATATTTAATTTTAATAGTTTATTACTTATAGTTAAAAACATTAAACATTTTATAAGATGCTCCTAAAACAGGAAATCAATAATAACACTACCACTCCTTATTTAGTTATGTATTTTTCTGAACTAAAGCAAAAATTACTGCTAACTATAAATTATATTTCTGATTATATCTTATTGATTATTTATATAAATCGAATTTACGCTCTTCAACATGAATTTTTCTTTTGGCGTATCATTCATATAAATTGAATATGAATTTTACTGAACGATGCGATTTATCTTGAACAAAAATTTTATGCATTCAAATTAATCTTTATTTAAGAAGAATGGTGTATGAACGCCTATTCATTGATTCAAATATCGCATTGAATTGTTAAAAACTTCACTTTTGAAATTTTTAAAATCACATATAAGATGGAATTTTTCAAAATTTTCTTACTCAAAGAAAGATAAAACAACGATACATGAAGTATTTGAGAGATTATACTTTCAACATACAAATAAAAATTCAACAGATCACATTTTTAAGCACAGGATATCAAATATTTCGAAGTTTATAATAATTAAAACTGAAATTTTAAAGACAAATCAGATTTTGGAAAATTGTTTTGCTTCTTCCTAAATACTACTCCGCGTGAAATAAAAGCTTATACAAAACATATTTATGTTTTAAAAGTTTTTCTTTCCAAAGGGTGAAAAACGTAATATTGCCACTGAATAAGCTAACTCTTAACTCATTAAAAAATACTCTTAAAACAAATTTTATTTACAAAGTAATCTGTCTTTATTGATATTTACCCATTTTAAGAGCATTTCGGAAAACGGAAAATTCAGGAAAACGAACAATGTCGAGAAAGATTTTTGGGTTAGAATAACAGCATTTACAAAAGAAACGTAAGAAACAATGCCGTTTCTAGAGCTGTATTCTACTGCCATCTGTCGTAAGAGAGACTAAAGTAGGAGAGCAAGCGATGAGCAACTACGAGCTTTCCAAGCGAATAGTCGAGTAGCGAAAGCGAAAATGAAAAATTTTAACTTTTATTCATCATGTTCAGTTTCTGGAAAAATACTTTGATAATGACTAAGATTATTCTTTGTGCACCCGAAAGTTGCTTTCTGCTCTTTATATTATTGTAAACTCCTTTCGAAATTTTTTCATTAAACGAAAGGAGTTGATAATATCGCGTTATTTGAAAGGAAGAACTGGAATTCAAAAACTATGCTCATTATGGAAATCCAGCTGTAAATATGCAATGTGGTGACTACATAGAAATAAAAATAACAATATATGATAAAAAGTTTTATTTAATTTTTGAGTTTTGAGAATAGAGCTTTAAATTCCTTTTAATGTACAAAAAAAAAAAAAAAAAAAAAAAAAAAGAAAAAAAAAAAACCTGATTGATCAACGATTAACGTGAGTAGCGCAAATCATGTTTAAAAGAATTAGCTCACTATCTTATTACTAATAGTATATTCAGCACACACTATATACAGATAGAAAAGAAGAAGAAAAAAAAAATCAGCTTACACTGCATATAGACGGAGAAGGGGGAGGAAAAAAAAAATCAGTGTTCAATGTATGGAAACGGCGAAGAAGCAAATAAATTTACCGTAAACTGCATACAGATGGAGGAAAAGAAAAAAGAGGAATGAGATTTATTTTTTTCACCTTTAAATGCAAAAGAGAATATAAACTGAAACATAGGGTTCTTTTTGTCATTAAAGCTTTGAGATTACAATCAATGAGATGGATTGTTTAGTTTTCATATAACAATAATGAAAGTCCAAAAGAGAATAAATAAATTCTTATCAGTCTTGTTATTACTGTCAAAGAGATGGACAAATCTATTGCCGGAATCTTCACAATCTCTTTGAAGTTTGAAACAGATTTTGAATTTCTAAAATACTTTAATATTTCGGAGCCGCTAAAATCCTGACAGTGACTAGCAGTGTAAGCATTTTGAACTTCCAATATTATTTATCGCACTGATTTATTAAAACTATGCATGAAATGTACAAGTTCACTTATAAGAACGATTTCTGAGCTACGCCCAAGACATGTTAGTAATAAGGGAGAAAAGGAAAACAAGATTCCGATTCCAGAAGAACGATTAGTATTTTCTTTTGTTAGCTACAAATATGTATTCAATCAAATCTATCTCAATCCATCAATTTTGAAATCCTTAATTTTAAAGAACCACTTAAAAAGGGAAGCCTTTTCAAATTCGAAAATTGAGTAGCTTCTTGTAATTCACTCTCGTTGATAACGAGCAGAGGAATTGCCACGAGGCAAGGCAGAGTCCAAAACGGACGATATGTCAAAGAAACGTCATTAAAAAATTGAAATGAGTTTAATAATACAAGTACAAATAGTAATTTCAAGTACAAATAATAATTCAAATATTGTAAAGAACAGTTTAGTTCAACTGCATATCATTTTATAAACTAGGAAAACATCGGTGACATACTCTATCTTTTGAAGCGAATCATAATTCTTTGTTTCACATTTATGCAATCTTTTTTAATTGAAACGCTTTTTAATTTGTAAATGAAATGTTTTTAAATAAATACATTAACATATTTTTACAGTGAAAATGTAAATATGTGCAAATGTTTGAGCTGATAGTCGCATTACATTACCTTGATTGATAGAACATGGAACTGCCGATTTCATAAAATAGAAGCATTTTAAATGCTAGTTATTTTATGCGAAATAGGCAGATAGCTCGTTTTTATACAAATAAAATCTTTGTTAATTAATAAAGTATTGAATGTTTGTTTTTGATTTGCATTTTCTTTTTATTACAATATTAAGAAAATCGATGCGATGCTGTATGCATGAAAGATCCAATTTGATTTAATAACGGTGATGACTAAATCAATCAATCCTGCTTATTTCATGTAAATTCACAATTTCAATCCCTTTTTTGTTGTTGTTGTTGAAATGATTCAGAAATATAGTAACCACTCCATTCGATTTGATTTCACACTGACACATAACTTTAAAGATACCCATGAGATCTTCAGGAAGGGCCGCGCGGCTTCAAACCGGTGACGAATGATAGTAACGGCATGCAAGGACTGATCGGGCACCCATATATGGAGACTCGCTCCATCATCCATGGGAAAGCTCGGGTCTTCGCAAATTTAGTGTGTACCATCCCCGCTAAAAGTGACAGATCTTCGGAAGAATTGGGATTCAAAATTCCGTTACTTTTACCTCAATTTTTCAATCGCGAAGCTGAGATTTCTTGCTGCATTTTTGAGATTTGCAACCTCCCCTCTTTCTAGAATTTTTCATACTGAGTATTCTCACAAATTTCTTTACATAAATAATAAAATATTACTTGCTGGAAATGAAAATGAGAGAGAACATTCAGATTTTTCATTCTTAACATATTTTTTTTTCTTCTAAAACTGCACCGTTTGAGGAAAAAGATAATCGAACATACAAGTTGAAAAAAGAATAGAAATATTAATTGTTCAAGCAATATATAGTCTATATAGCTCTTCTACACACCCTTTTAACAAACGGAAGATACAATAAAATGGAAACTTGAATATAAGAAAAGAACAATTTGGAAAATTAATTATTGCAGTCAAAATGAGAAACGATGCTTTCAATTGATTAAGAAACTAAACATTGTGATATCATCAAAATTATGTAAATATGTATCATTACAAAATATATTTTCATAATAATTATCGAAAATTTTAAAATTCATTAAAAAAGCACATAATTTAATGCAATTATCAAACAATTAATAAGATATGGAAAGTTGGACCTTATACACTAAAACGAGAACTAGTAAGCTATTGTAATATTTTACAATGTCTCAGTATACAAACAGTGTCAACTTTTTAACATTTCTCTTAACAGAAAAAAGAAATTCTATAGTTATTTTTTTATTAGCTCATCTTACTTCGAAGCCTGGTTTAAAGAAACTCATTTAAATATCGGTCTTCACATGAAATCTCCAATTTCGTCAAACAATTAATCTTCGTTTTCTTTTCCCTGTTCTGTTGGAAATTCACTTTTTGATCTGCCACTTCATTCGTAGATGCGGAACTAATTGTGCACTACTTGAAATACGATTTTTCTGCCAGGAGGATACTTTTTCATCCGCGTCCTTCCCCTGCCGTGCAGGGCGGTTAGATAGGTATCGGCCACGCCCCTCAAACACATTCATCTTGCCATGCGATCCTCCTACCCCATCTTCCTTCCCAAACCTGATTTTTAAACCGACTGTCTTCTTAATCAGTCTGCCTGTAAAACCTTTTCTTCTCCAACCCCCTCCCCTCCAGGCTTCTCAAAGAGAGAGGATGGTACAACCAACTTCGATAAAATCCTTCATCTCCAAGATTCAGTCGTAAGATACTGATTTAGGGAGTTGCACACATTCTTGAATACTTTAATTACTGTATCGCAGGAAGCTGAACGGATGACAAGTAATGAACTCTTTTTCGATTACCCCGTCGTTCATTATTGGCCTTGTTAAACCTGTCATCAATGATGTCACGCTCTCGCTTAACATCATTTCTTCCCTTTTCATTCCGATGCTTTCTAATGAGCCAATGCTCGAAAACTACAGATTCCGAGCTAGACTCAGTTCTTAGGTAACGAATAGCTATTAAATTATTTCATGCATGAACAAATCCGAAATTGGGGAGTCTTTGATGAGGAGAAAAGAATGTTGCCATCGTGCTCGGATTACCGCTGTGAATAGGTCTTCCTCCTGGTGCGACGCGTTTAAGAAAGGAATTCCGTTCGGTTCTTCAAAAGGTGCAGGGTGTCTGCGAAATAATGACCGTTTTTATTGCAGAACCGAAAGTAGTTACTGAAAAGATCGGTGTTTTCAGTTTCACCTGTCTCTTTTCTTCCCTACACATTAAAGCGAGGCCGAATAGTATATGATTATTTTGCGTAAGAATTGGTAATAAAATAACCTACTTTTTTTATGGGCCTCTAGAAAATAATTTTTGAAAAATGTATAACATTTTAGATTTTAATGACCGGAGTTCGATTTAATCTTTAATTTTTTTTTCACCACACCATTCCCTGCACCATTTTATTATTATAACAGCATTTTAATTTTACAGAATAGAGTATTCTTATAAAGCCGTTAGCACTATATTTTAAAACAGAGCTTTTTGAAAAATTTCTGGAAATTGTACTTTTTTATAAAACGGGATGTCAAAATATTATTAGCTGTCAATGAAGTGAGACATAATAAAGTTCAATCGGTTTCCAAAAACTACTACTGACTACAGCTACTACTGAACCAACTACAAACAAATTATTTTTGAAGAATCTGGGAAATTATTCTTATCCGCGTGCTTGTGATTTTACCGATATGCGGTTTTAAAAAATCAAATTTGGAAATATACAGTAGCTGAATTATTTTTCGAAAACCAAATAGATTGAATATTTTCTCAATATATAAATAGGGAAAAATTAAAACGCAAATATTTTGCGGACAAAATACATAATAATAATCTACAGGATTTCAAGTGAAAAGCAAATTATTTTTCAAGAGCTTATGAAGATTCAGAAAGTTCAAAAGATATAGTTTGCAAGTTTCTCTCACTATTTCCATTTATAGTTTTTAGATGGGATATACAAAATATCACAGTATCAACAGGAGTGTTTTCGAAACAGATATATTTATATACGCAGATAGGTGAAGTACTAAAATAGCGTATTAATTAAGGATAACAATAAATTAATGCTTTAACCATTCTTTAAATATTAATTAAATGCTTTTATTTAAAGAATTTTAATGAATTTAAATTCAATATTCCCATTTAAGATAATTTT
This sequence comes from Argiope trifasciata, assembly GCA_026543055.1. Classification (NCBI taxonomy): domain Eukaryota; kingdom Metazoa; phylum Arthropoda; class Arachnida; order Araneae; family Araneidae; genus Argiope; species Argiope trifasciata. The sequence continues at coordinate 1,416,096 of JAPMOQ010061359.1, forward strand.
TGCACATTTTTTGATTATTAGAATTAAACCTACTAGTCTCCCTTTAATGAAAATTTTTTATTATTAAAGTGTTTAAAAAAATCTATTTTTAATACAATTAATTCTATGTAAAATCTTTCTGAATGAGTGTATATGAATTCAAGTTTTCTTGTATGTCTTTTCAAATTAGGTATCATTTTTAAGAGCTGTAACTATATTAAACTAACATTTTCGGAAAAGTAAAGCGTACTTTAAAGAAAATTGTTAAACAACTTTATATGCTGATGAATTTAGGTTAGTTACTGCACTGTTGATAAAGTTCACTTCAGAAGTTAAAAGTGCCTTGCACATTAAAGAATAATTATTATACATTAAAATCATTAATGAAATGGGGAAAATTCTGAAGAAAAATCAGCTATCAACATTAAGCTCATTAATATTTTGAAAGTACTACTAATAATTTCCAGGAATTTCAAGAGAAATCACAAAAAAATACCAGAAGCATAAAATATCGTAGAAAGGGATAATTGCATTACTTACTTACTCTTATTTATTACATTGTTAAGATATGAAGAAGCTATGATGAATTCGACGACAATTTGTTTGTGTATAAAATAATATTAGTCGCTTAATGCAGCAGGTTTTTGAAATTATAGATGGGATTTTCAACAAAGCCATAAAGGGGATTAAATGAATAAAAAAGTGTCCCAGAGAAAATATATTTACCTAAATTATCAATAAAACGAAATAAATTATAAATGAACTATGATAAATTCGAAAGAAAAGCATCAAATGCCATTACGCGCTAATGATGCCATTTAAAAAAAACATTAACATTTTCACGGAATATTCCCAATGCAACAGTGAAGAAATTTAAACGGATTAGAAATCAAAAGCAAAATGTGCCACAGAAAAGAGTAATTATTTTATTACTCAAATTACCAATGAACTGTGATTAATTGCGATGTATATTCATTCCTGCCATGTCATTCGACAGTTCTGAAAAAATTAGGCATGAGACATAAAAGCGAACGATGATAACTCATTAAAAGTATCTTCAAGCATGTGTTATTCACGTTTTCGAAGTCGGGAAGATTAATACAGGCAGGTGGGTCGTCGTAATGAGATAGTTGTGGTTCGAGAAAAGGAAAATTAAGGAGGGGAGAGGAAAAAAAATTCTCGCAAGAAATGAAGATTTTGGGCAGTTGACGATTCATTCGCTTTGAGAAAAGTAGGGATTTCAAAGCCTTCATTGTTCGTCTTCCAGTTCCGGTCCTTTAATGGAAGGAAAAAAAAAATGTTTTGCCTAATTGTTCTCGAAAGTGACTTTGACGAAGGCGACTCTATTTTCAGCATTTACGTCGCATTTTAATGTGCTAATGCGTTTTGAAGACTTTTGGAGTGGAAAACACCAAAGTAAGCAAAAGGATAGCGAAATGAAGGTAATTTGTAACGCTCTGACTTTAATGTCGAAGAAATAGCTTGTGGGCTCAGGTATGGTAGATATTAAATAAATGTAGGTATGGATGGGATAAAATGCCCATTCAACCTTATTTAGATCAGTTTCTAGGGTCACTGATTAAAGAGAAGGAGCTCTCAAATGAAAACAGTAAATTTATTTACAGCAAAAAATATCCAAAAGAAAAGACATTAACAATTAGGACAGGGCAGGCTATTTACAATAGAGATAAAAGTATAACCTTTAGATGACACCAAGGATGAAGCCTAATTAAGTGTCCCATGGCAAAACTATGTGCCACCGTTGCGTATTAAATAACCATAATTTCGAATCGAATGACCCTCTCTGTCTGCCGAGCGAATGCTCACAGTTTGCTTTTCTGAAACTTGACGACACGCCTATTAGACTTTGAATTAAGGGTGCTAATAGAATCCCTGGTGCCATCTATTACAATAAAATAAAACTGAATATGGGATCGTAAGGGCAGCAATTAAATCTCTACATAAATGACACGTAATTTTTCAAATGCAAAAATCTGGCTAATCAGTTTTTAAACTTATTGGGATTTTTTATGGCTGTGTAGGTTTTAATGACATGATAGTTATGTCTTACTGTAACGAATATAATAAAATATTGCAGTTTTGAAGGAGAAATAACACTTCTGTAATTGTATTAGTTTTTATTACATATGCTATCGAAGAACGAATTATAGCAGTTTTTAAGTATTATATTAACAACCTAATATCAATGCCTCGCAGGTTTCGTTTGGAACACCCAACTAAAGTTTTAAAGTTATTTGGGGAAATATTAATACTGTATCCAGAAGGAAACAAAACTGTATTGTAATTTTGTAGCGTTATATTATATTTTTAATAACTTATTTGTACTACAAAACCTATCTTCATACAGTCTGCTCATTTGTTTATCAATTAAAGTTGATTCTCATGGCATATTTTTCTCCCTCGTATTTTATAAAGTCTTTGTAAAGGGATTCTGGTTAAGTTAACAAAAATTCAAAAATGCCCACAAAAATCAGCCAGGCAGGATTTATTTTAGAGAATTTCGGAATAGAATTTAATATAAATTAGAAACTTTGATTAAAACGAAAAGGAAATTTGTTTTTAGCGAGGTAACTGATTAACAGAGAAAGTGCAGCGACATTGCCTAAAGGATGCCATAGGATTTCAAGTCACGTAATACACTACACTAAAAGATACTATCTTTCTTCCCACTTCATTAGTATCCGTGTCAGCAACACAAATACTTCTTTTGAAACTGTATCCTCCATAAACCAAAAGTAAGTACAAAAGAATACTTAAAAGAGAGCAGTGCCAAAGTGATTTATCTTTTTTACTTAAGCGACAGCAGCGGATGTGAAAAAGTTCTCAAGAACGAGTGTTGTTTCTAAGTTTTGTGTGGCGAAACACCCGATATACAAAGAGCACTGAGCAACTCTTTTAATACGAAAACACGAAACTAAAATAACACGAGACGTACCATTGCAACCCACTTAATGGAAACTTAAATTTAATGTAGATGTCACCTGCCAAGATCATGGATAATTAATTACTCGGGTCAAAACAGCTACCGTAAGGGGCCTCATGGTCGGGTGGCTTCATGTTTGCTGTCGCATTCAACAAAGATTCTGTAAATGGAGATTCGTTGAAATCCACTCTCTCCACTTGTCTGGAAGAACTAGGGACATTTGGCAAAAGAATTTAAGCATTTTCGTAGGGGAAATCACCACAGCTATTTTTAATTCCTCTCGGGTTTCTTAAGGAAGCAGTAGCTGTGGTCATAAATCTACTCGTTTGTAGTTTATGGTCTTCGAAGATTTATTCTGTTGCCCTTGCCTATTTAGAGGTTCCTTTTATTTACTTTTTTCAAGGGCCCCTTTTAGCAGATGTTTGTAGAGATTTTTCAGGACATTAAGGGAAAACATCCGTTATTTGAAATTTATTTAAAATTTATGATGGATAGATTTGCCGAATGTCGACTGCTGCAAAAGAGGATGGTTTAACGGTGTAATTGCTTTTCCGATAAATGACAGCAATTGTAATATGGATTTGAATTCACAACAGACAACAGGGTTAGCAACATTATGGAATTTAGAATTCAGATATGAAGTAGATGAAAGCAAGATGAATAATCAAATTAGAAACCTGTCAGATTCAGACGGAGGGCCATGATTTTCCTCAGTGGATTTAGAGAATATTAAAACTATGGGTTATTGTGGTTTCAGCAGAATATCTTCAAATAAATAATTTTAAAGCAAAGGATCTGGTATAAGATTTTTAGCCATGAAAACTTTACCAGCGCATGCTCTTAACATTTCTTTTTAGTGCTAAGAAGCAAAAATGAAAATATTCTAATTCGACTGATCGTATTAAATTTTCCAGCTTGAACAAATTTTTTTCTGCTCATACTCATTTGATGCTTCATTACTCTATTATGATATTCAGATGCACTGTACCAAAAAAATTTGGTAGCGTGATATATTTGTCAATTTTTTTAATGCTAATAAGGAAAAATAATTGTGAATGCTTTTTAAGATAGGTCACTATGTTAAAAAGTCGACTTTTTTTTATTTTTCATTTCTGCGAAATTATGATTTTTTAAAATTTAATTGAACTTATTTTTTAATTTTTGATGTTTCTTAATGTTTGAACAGGTTTCTTTGGAAACAAAATTCTAACGTTTTTATAAGTATATTTTTTATTATTATGATTTTTAGCCATGAAAACTTTCGTAGATTAAAACTCTTAACGGTTTTTTCAATGCTAATAAGCAAAAATCATCTATGAAACTATTCTAATTCAACTTATTTTATTAAATTTTCCAGTGAGAACATATTTTTTTCTGCTTATATTGAATTTATGTTTCGTCGATCTATTTTGATATTCGGACATATGTGTAAAAAAAATGGTAGCAGGAAACATTTGTCAATTCTTTTAAACGCAAAGTAATTACAAAAGTAATTGTGAAAGCTTTTTAAGATAGGTGACTACGTTGAAAAGTCAATTTTCTTTCTTTTTTCTTTTCTTTTTATTTGCGAAATTCGGAATTTAACTATTTAATATTCTGAATGATTGAACATATTCTTTATAAAAACGTTAGCATTTTTTTCTAAGCCTTTTTTATTATTATTAGGATTTTTAGCCATGAAAACTTTAGCAGTGTATGCTTCTAACAGTCTTTCAAGTGCTAATAAGCAAAAATAATCAATGAAACTATTCTAATTCGACTAATTTTATTAAATTTTCCTGGGTAAACATATTTTTTTCTGATTATATTCATTTATCTGTTTTAATATTCAAACACACAGTGTCAAAAAAAAATCATGACATTTGTCAATATTTTTAATGCCAGTAAACAAAAGTAACTGTGGACGCTTTTAATGTAGGTGACTACTTAAAAAAAAAGCAACGCTTTTTTTTCCCGAAATTATGAGTTTTTTTAAAATTAATATTCTTAATGTTTGAACAGGTTTCTTTAGAAAAACGTCAGAATGTTTTTCTTATAATGATTTTTTAGCCATGAAAACTTGTGCAGTGTATGCTCCTGACCGTCTTTCAAGTGCTAATAAGCAAAACTAATCAATTTAACAATTCTAAATCGACTAGTTTTATAAAATTTTCCAGCGTCAACATATTTTTTTCTTTTTATATTTATTTTATGTTCCTTTTTTGTTTATGTTCATTTTATGTTTCTGCTTAGATTCATTTGATTTGGATATTCGGACATATTGTGTCAAAAAAATTTGGAAGCGAGTTTGATTTGTCCTTTTTTTTTTAATGCTAATAAAGCAAAAGTCGAGTTTTTCCGAGATTATGAATTTAAAAAAATTTAATATGCTTAATATTTGAACAGGTTTCTTTATAAAACGTTTAAAATTTTGTTTCTTTGTCTATTTTTTGGGAAGTTATACTGATTTTTATATTTGCAATAACATACGTTTTAATGCTGTGTTGCCTCTTTAATTGCCATTTCCTCAAATTCTTATCTTTGATAGAATTTTCTTACGAAAAATCTCCTGAATTAAGATCTCACGGATATTTTTTAAAATCAAATTTGGTATAACATATATTCTTTAAGATGTTAGGTAGTTCGTGAACTAAAAAATAAATAATCTATTCATTTCGAAATATTTTATAGTTGCTTTCGATCCACACAATTTAAAAAAATAATCTTATTAATAATTATTTTAAAAGCAATATTTAAAGAATGGATAGAAAAATAGCTTTTTTTGAAGTGTGTATTTTTCAAATTTAAGCATCTTTTTTTGCAAGTCATTTGATAAATCTCTAAACTGGATAATTTTTTCTTTATTCTTCTTTTTAGTCAAAAAATGCCTTTTTTTCTCTTTCTTTTTAAAATTTTCCCCTTAACTGGCATATTTTAGTTTCATAGATGTTTTTTTTCAATTCTTTCCATTCAAATATTTAAAAGTATAACTATTTCTGAATATTTTTGAAGGAATTCATCCCGAACTTAGTTCACATATTTGAAATATTTCAGCAAATTTTCTACTGAACTCATATTTAAGCTTAACTTTGTTTTTCAGTACTTAATTATTGTTCTTTTTGTCTGTTTTGATAAAAAATTACTAAGTATATATAGAATCATGAAAACGTTATCACATCAATGGGAAAAGCTCCAGAATTTCTCAAACTTTACTATTGGTTTAGAGCATTATATACAATGCGTATATTTTATCAAGAAATGTACGATAAATGCAGGTTGAATTTGATTACCTTTGACATTCAAAGAAAATGTTTGCTATTATAGAAAAATAAAACCTATATAATTGCAATTAATGACTTTGAACGGACCGGAAATTCCCTTGTGAGTACAATAATGATTAGCCATTGAATGACTTCTATTGAGGGTAGGGGTGCATCTGAAGTGGGGGACGATAATGGGGGACTATTTTGTATTCGTTCGCTATGGCAGCCAGTATTAACTGTCGTGCTGGGTCCGGTCATTCAGACTACCCCAGATTCTAAGGCAGTTCGAGGGTTCTTCTCCCATTTCCTAGATTTAATGTAAGATATTTATAACTTTATATGAATTTGGAATATTTTGGTGCATACTTTAGGAATTTTTAAAATACAATATTGGATTCCCAATCGGATGATGAAAACTTAAAGAATATCTGGTTGTGCTAAATTTTTCAATGTAACTGTCAACAAAAATGAAATTAAGGTAGTGAGCTAGTTTTGTTCGGTCATTTTATTAAAAGATGGGAATATCGACTTCAATAAAACGAATCCTCATCTTGTGACTGATTTTTCAGTAAATTCGCTTGTTTCGATAAATGAAATAATTTTTTTTTTGGAATAGAATGAGATTGAAAAAAATCTTTTCCTGATGCGACTGCAATAAATTTAAGAACGCCTTGAGAAAAGGCAAAAGAGAGGTATAAAAAAGCCTTTTTTTTCGTTATTTTTAATTTAAAACATTTTTGTTTCTCCTTTTTAATTCAGGAAATTTTTGTCAAGACTCAAATTTTCGAAATCAATCAAAAAATGAAATATTTATGAGCAATTACTGAAATTCGAAGCATAATTATAGTTATGTAGTTTTCTTTAAACCGGTATGAGTTTTTAAAATAATTTTTACTTAGAATGCCGTAGATTTTGATTAAAAGAAGTTTTTGCGAGAGTTTCTGCGTTATTATTATTGTTTTGAATACCATATATACAAAGAGAAAGGCTCCGTAATCGTTAAAACTTCTCTATATTTCAGACTCTTTGAATCTGAAAAACATAATTTTGGAGTTATAATTGTCTGTTTGTCTACTTGCTGACGCAAAAGTCAAAATCACTTAGAACTACATGGATGAAATTTCGTAGATAGTTTGCACACCAAATGAGTATATTTCTATCAAATTTTGAGTGAAAGCCATTTAGAAGAAATTTTTCTGTCTGTCTGTACGAGTGTAAGTGAATACGGTGATTAAAAAACGCAAATAGCTATGAAATTTGGTTCCCAATATCTAAAATATGCATTTGCATAACATTTTGAACCAAAACAGTCAAACATTTCCGTGTCTGTCTGTTTATACATTTGCATACATACAGACACGATAACTCAAACACGCACCTACATAGATAAATAAAATCTTAATATCATTAAAACTTCAATATACTTCAGACTCCTTGAGTCCAAAAAACACAATTTGGGAAATATATTTGTTTGTTTATCCATTTGCAGAAACAAAAATCAAAATCGCTTTAAACTGCATGGATGAAATTTTGTACATGGTTTTAATACCAAATTAGTAGATACTATCAATTGTTGAACGAAAGCCATTCAGAAGAAGCTTTTCTTTCTGTCTGTTCGAGTGTAAGCGCATGAGCTAATTACAAAACTCAAACAGTTTTGAAATTTGTTGCAGAGTTTTTGTATCTAAAATATGCATTCGAATAATATTTTGAACCAAAACCATCAAACAATTCCGTATCGGCCGGGTTGTGCATTAGCAAGCATATAAACAAGATAACTCAAAAACGTACCGACATATATAATATAATTTTTTTAAATCTTATCTTATTACTAAACTTGTAACTCTTCATCAAATCTTCATTTATATCTGTCGTTCGAAACTCGTACTTCCTCAAATTCTACGAATCTTTACTATTTGCGTCATAGAGGATATTTCTTCCCCTTATTGCAAATTACTAAGAGATCTACGAGGAAATAAAAATTCAAGTACTCTTGCCGTTTAGGACCTGACCCAAGGCTTTCAATTTTTATATGGGAGAAGGGAGATAGATTTTTGCAGACAGTTTGAGAGTATGTGAGAACATTTCGGGAGTACCACTTCAGCTGGCTTTTTTTTTATCTGGCTATCTAATTAAAGTATCGTGCCTCATAGTTTAAGAGTTTCAGGTCAAAAGCTCAAGAATTTAAATAGCTACATCAAAATTGAGTTGATGAAAAAATTTAGACAAATTTGTTATAAGAATTATTTACAAATTTAAATAATCTACTCATAAAGTTACAGTAACAGGAGAATTAATAAAGAATAGCTTAAAACTTCTTTAATAGATTACAAGTTGTACTTAAGTTTATTGGATATTTTTTCTAATATTTCATTAAGACTCAAATTTTGTTTCTTTTGAGAAATTTTAATACAAATAAATTTTAATACATTTACAGATATTTTAATACATGAATAAGGGCACTGGATTTGAAACATTAGTGATAATATTTCTTATAAATGGAAACAGAGAATAAAAAAATTAAACAATAATTTAATATTTAAATTAAATGATTAAGGGAGTATATTCTGGATAAGAAATATATTCTGATTCCAGAAAGTCGTACTTCTTTTAAATATTTTTGTTTTTTACAAATTAATAGATAGGACTCTATAGCACTTTTCAAACCAATAAGGTTTATTGTTGCCGCCAAATTATAGATGAAAAATTAAATAAAAGATGAAAAGCAAATATTTAATATTTTGATATATTTGTTCCCTTATTTTTTTTACCAAACTTTCAAAGTAACATCTGACAAGATATTTAATCTAGTTCCTTCTTTTTTTCTCTTTATGTATATTTACAGCTTTTTTTGCGAATACAATAAAATCTTCACATTAAAATTCATGTTTTTTTTCCCTCCCAAACCAGAATATGATAGGTTAATTATCATTTTCATGAAGAAAAAAAAATGGAATGTCCTTTTAAATAAGAAATATGTAATTTATATGTATTGTAGCTACAGCAAAAAAATCTTTTTACAATCAATTTTAACTGAAAAAGGAATATAAAATACTCTATTTAAGAGGAAACCTATTTTAAAAGAAAACCTCAATAAACATCTTAACGCGCATATATTAGCACTTTTAGGCAATGTTCTAATATCTAAATTTAAAAAAGTACTGAATACAGATATCAAACTATACATACATAAGGTTTAACATTAAACATATTATAGTTCTTTATTGAAAATGCAATACTGGAAAATTCAAGATTTTATAAATTGGAAAAAACAAAGATCCAGTTCCAAATTTAATTAAAATAATTAGTAAATAAAATTCCTTTTATATTTATTCATTACATAATTATTTTATTTTCCAATTCATAAATTTTATGGTACGAGTTTTTTCCGCAATGTTATGTATAACAGCACGAAAACTTCTCCATAATGTTATACGTAACATCTTGAAAACGAATTTAAATTTTTCGAAATGGAGAAAAACACTCAGCAACAAATATACAGAAAACAATAAGTTTTTCTCTCTCGCTAAATCAAATTCATTAAGGTTTCTTCAAATGCTTATTTCCCAGAAAAAACTTTTAAACATTTATTACACATTAATAGACTAATTTGAAAATTTTACCTTTAGTTGCAAACAACATTATTTAACTAAAATATGAACAATAAAATAAGACACTTTGCGGTTTTCCCCGTAACAAACTTATCACTTTCAAGGTCGATTACCGCAATTTTAATCTTCAGCATCTGAAACCACTTAAAACCCCCATTTATTCCGTCCCCACTCATAAAAACGAAACCGCATTTTCGTCAAAAGTTTCCCCAAGTCCCAAGCGTTACAATTAGAAACCGCGTGGCCAATCATCCCGTTCGCGCAAATACTTTTCAACTTGGAGAAAAGTGCTACTTATTTAAACTACAGGCGGAAAAGTCACAGAATGCGAATAAAGGCCGCCAAAAATTATTTATAAATAATCAAGGACCTTACCTTTGGTCATCCCAATCAATTCCGGTTGGGGATCAAAGAATTCGTCTCCAAGCGACGAAAGGAAACAAAAGCAGCTATTGTTGCTCGTTCCGCTACGAAACCAGCGAACGCTGTCAAATCTACGGCCGATCTCTTCGTCGAGAAGTTGGGAACTACCGACAGCAACAGACGCTACAGCCCCGTGGAATGTCGCCGGTCGATTACAGTCAAGGCGGCCTACCCCTCTGGTCCGCCCGCAGCGCCCCCTACTGGCAATTACCTATAGAAATGAAACGCATGGGATGAAAGAATAAAGTAAAAATCATTATCTCGCATTTAAATTCCTTACAGCTTGCACGTTAAGGGAATGGCAAAAAAAGTTGTCCCTTTTTTTAATGCTCATTGGTTTTCGGTGGATAATTATTCCGGATTTTGGAATGTGTGTTATGCACCCATTGTATTTCTTCTGGAGCTTTTTAAAAATTGAGATGAAGAAATGAGGGAGGGGACGGTATATGCCTTCATGTTTTCTAGTTCCGAATTTATTCCCTTTTATTGAAATATTCAAGTAATAAGCTTGTTCAGCTCTATTTGTCTAAGATAAATGAACAGTTTGTACTTTTGAAATCTAGAATATATTAGCGTGACAACGGAAAATTCAAATCTCAAAAGTGTTAAGTTAGAAAAAGGAAGAAAAATTAAGTGCTTAAAGATCAACGTTTTCCTATTATACAAAATGAAAAGAAATTGGTATGAAATCAAAGAAAAAGAATGAAATATTTTTTTTGTAGCAATTTTTTGCTTCCATTAAATTTTTTTTACAACTGTTTCAAAAGCATTTTAAATCGTGTTTAGCGTTTCAATGACATTACAAAACTTATAAGAAGAACGATACACTACTTGAAGACTATTGTATAATATTAAAGCAAAACAGCCCTCCCCCCCCAAAAAAAACGCCTAATGTTTTGAAGTATAATTAACTAAGGGCTTTGAAATAAATTCTTTTTTGTAACAGAAACATTATATGACATCTTTACAAATTTATTAAAACTACTTAAAAAATTTATAAAATTGCTTTTTATATTTCCATGAAAATACCACGACAGCAAAAAGGGGTCTGGGATAGAATTCTTAAAGCCTGAACGCTATTTTTTGCTTAAAAGATTTCGCTGTTCATACTTCCATATGTAATATATTCTAAAGAAAAATCACATATGAAACTATAAAGAGGCAGTCTAAGATATCAATATCCTAAAAATAAATTGATGAATTAGAGCATTCTATAGATCATATAGTGTAAGAAGTAAGTTTTTCTTTTAAACCAGTTTTCAGCAAATATTTTTAGCTTTAAGCATTTTCTCTTGAAGCATTTTCTTCATTCTACATCTCTTCAAAATTTATGTTGTTCAAGGAAATTGTACGCAAAATTACATTTTCATTTGATGTTTCTTTCACCCAGCTTTCATATTGGAATTCTACGAGCATAAATAACTTTTGCAATTCAAAAACCCTTAATACAGTGGTTTACTAAAAAAATTTCTTTGAGGAATTTATGATAACAAATTGGATTATATTTTGGCTAGACCAGATGAAATTAATTTTATTGAAGAGAAAATAAACAAGCAACCAACTAAAGAATAAAGAAGAAACACTTTTTCAGATTATTATGGAGTATAGAGCAATATTTACTTTAAGAATTTTGTTATGCAGATTACACATTCTCCGTACATTTATAGAGTATGATGAATGGTAATGTCTAATATACGTGGTTTCAAAACTAATTTTTCCGATACAAATAGAATAAGAAAACATATAATTTCTTTAAACGTTTAGGCATAAGGTAAATCAATCATATTTAAAAATTAAAGAACTTTTGAAAATATTAAAAAATGCTATTTTATATATTTAAAAAAATTTCCTCGAAACAATATTATTGTTTATGGAGTTGATTTCGATAATGAAATGGCACAACTTTTCAGAACTGGCGCATATTATATATATATATATATATATATATATATATATATATATATATATATATATATATATATATATATATATAT
>JAPMOQ010061359.1:1436410-1463315 GCA_026543055.1 Argiope trifasciata
TAAACAAAATTTGATACCATATGTTTGCTTAAATTTTTAATTAAATATTTAAGAAACAAAATGATTTCTTAACTTACTTTTTACTCATTATATAAAGAAATTTGACAGAAGCTTGCAGTTCGCGAACTTATTTGAGATCAATACTCATTCTTAAAAAGACTAATTAAATTCTGTGTGGTAACAGATTATTTGATTTGATTTGTTTGGAGCTTTCTGGTGTAAAAGCCATGATGCTGTCCACTCTGCCCCAAGCAATAGGTAAAATCATATCATTTTCAAACAGTTATCTAAGGAAAAATGAGAAGAAACTCTAAAATGTAAGCAAGGTTTAAATAAATGGATAAAACTTTATGTACTTTAAAGTTGCAAGGAGTTTGATATGGGGTGTCTTATCAAGCAAGAAAGACAATAGAATATTAGACTTTTGAAGAAACTGTAAATACTGGACATTGAAATTTGGACAATCTGACAGTATATGTTGGACAAATATTTGACACAATATCTCGAAAACAATGGTGGTTGTTCACTTAGAAATAATGGAATATAAATAACTCTAGTGTGTCCACGAGTTAAAATAGTATCTGCTTTTATGTTCGCTAATGAAGGCCAAGACTGCGCATGAGGTTTGATAACATGAAGTTTGTTTTTTGTCTCCAGGTCTTACTGGTAGTGACAGATGAATGATTGAAAAGAAAATTTAAATCAAACAATTACTTTCTTGACATTTTCTTTCCGGATATTTCAATACATCTAAGCAAAAAAGAGCTAAGAAAGGAGCTTAAAGTTCACAAAGAAATTTTGCAACAAAAACTTTTAGAATATAAAAATACGTGAAAGAAATTTCGAAATTTTCTTTTATTTCAGAAGGAAACAGAAGGAGAAAAAGACTCTTTGAAGCTTGGACATGTGAGATATTCTTCATATCACAAAAAGATCAAATGCCAAAGAACGTGTTTATATATTTTTAAAATTTAACTTTACAAACTGAAAAGCTGTTAATTGGCCGCTTGCAGGGGTAGCGAATACAATAGAGGTATTTTTAGTCTGTGGTGTATTGAGAATAAGAAGCTTGAGGGCATAACATATTTTTGCCCCTTGACGTCATTCATGATATAGCAAGTATAAATGGCACCTCTGGCTCGGCGTAAGTTTTTCACCCTCTAATTGTACTAGACTTTTAAAAGTAGCGTAAACTCACAAATATTTTGTTTCCATGTTGTTGTCAAACAATACTATCGAAAATAATTTTAACCCTAACGCTTCCGGTCTCTATGTCACTATTTCGATTTTGCTGTTTGTAATTGTTATCTAATTTGTTGCAGCCCTGCAATAGGTTAATTACTACGTGCTTTTTTTTTCCTGCCATGAACTTATATCGAGTATTTTTGGTATTTACAACTTTTACTACTTTAAATATTCATGATTAAGTAGAAATTTTTTTTAAAGTTCACAATTATTTTTAATTTTTTTCTTTTATAGAAAGCAATCTTATTGATATGATTAATGGTTATGGAAGTTTTTTTTCTTTTCAGTTAGATTTTTATTTACAGTAAATATGCCAATCATTCAGTGGTACGAAATATATTTTCAGGGAGAACATAAGACAATCATAATTAGCACTTTGTTACATTTACAGACAGGACATCTGATAATTTTCATCAGCACTGTCATATTTACAGTCAGGACAACTGATAATCTTCATCAGCACTGTCATATTTAGAGTCAGGGCATCCGATAATCTTCATAAGCTTTGCAGGAAATTCATCTGACTTATTCCTCACCACAAAAATTGAATCAGTCGTCCATAAACCCGGTATGGAGCGTTTTACGTTTGCTTGACTGGACACTTACTTTCTTGGGGACGTCAAACGCATTCTCCCCCATTATTCAAAAGGGAGAAACTCCCCTCTCTTTTCACCCAAAAATATTCGTGCCATATTTGTATACGAGTGTGAATAATATCACTAGTGCGCAATCAAAAGAGTCTCTAGGCCTTTCCTGAAGACTCGGAACTCTCCCCAAAGCGCAGGAAATGAATTTCAATGGGATGTATGATAGACTGGCGAAAAGGAACAACAATGTAGAAATGGGGAGAAGCACCAAGAAGCTCTGAAGTATAGAATAAGTAGCGTAACAAAAGAGTGTTGAATACGAGAAGAGATAATTCAGAAGCCTGGCTCCTTTGGGTTAAGTGAACCGTTCTAATATTTAGATTCCGCAGTAGGGTGCGCATATAAACAAGTGACAGAGAAGTTTGAGGGGTTGACACCCCTTTCTGGAAGATCTCCATGTTTTTTTTCTCTCTTTCTTTTCAGCCTACTATATTTGGTAACACCAGGGTAACGCATTCATGCATGCAAGAACCAGACAAATCAAGAATTCTTCAACGATGTATGAATGCTGTCTCATTTAGAGTGATAAAATGCACAATTTTTGTTGTATATGCTCATGAATTTGAATTTATCATCAAATAAACTACAAATAGAGAGAAATCAAAGGAAAAGAAATTTTATACCAAGTATCTATTATTAATAGGATTTCATACTGGCCACGTTTACTGAGTAAAACAATATCTTTAATAACTAGAATTAATACTGATTCTGTGCAATTATTTACATTTACTCAATTACAGTTAGTAAAATTATACAACAATTCTATCTTTTAAATATATTTTGTGTCCTTGATGAAATAATTCAAGGATTAATTATTACAGAAATATGTTTATTGCTTTCATGATTTACTTGGAAGAGGCATCATTTTATTTTATTTTAACTTATTTACAGTTTAGTTTCATGTATTTTATTCTTATCAAAATTTTCGGGCGTTTCAGAACTGAAGTTTGGATTTCAATTATTTTTGAGAGTTGCAAAAATGTTTCCTAGAATTGATATATTTGAAACAAATATTTATAACTACTTCCAAATAACAAGTATACAAACCTTTTGAGGTAGTTTGTCTTAAAATGGTCTTTGCCTTTTCCACTTTTAATTAGACCCTTTTATTATTCACTTTTATAATGACAAAAGTCTTTTTTACTTTTACTTCCTGATGTGATAGAACTTTGAAACTTTTATACGTGTTTCTTCTTATTGACAACATGTATAAAAAATTAAGATACTATTATTTTACGATATTTACAAATTAAGATACTAATATTTAAGTATCTTAACTATCCATGAATATATTAATATAATTAATTTTGGAAGCTAATACATATGGAGCTAGAGGTAAATTTAAGTTTTACTGATATTAAATTAATATGTAATAATAATTCCATAAGTATATTGTTGTTTTTTACGAAACTTGTCATTGACAAGCCCTCTGATTAAGGAATCATTGGATTTAATCCGAATTGAGAGTCTCTTATTTTAGTTTCAGTTGCGCCATCTAGGACCAAAAGTACGACTTAGCTACTCACGCGTCACAACCCTTTTTACGGAGCAGATTTCATTCATACATTTCATTCATTCATCTACGGATTATAATTTAAACCTGGATCAGAGAACGATCACCTCTGAACAAGTACACACAATGATATTACTATTGACATGGAGGACTTTGTGACACCGACAGATTTATACGAACTTCAACAGATTTATCCGCGGATTTCGAACTCACAGCCTAAGGGATGCAAACTCAACGCTCTACCAACTAGGCTAGCTCGAACCTAAATTAATATATAAAAATAGTTAGTTTAATATTTTATAAAAATTATACATAAAAATATAAAAATTAATCTATAATACTAATAACTTAATATATAATAATTATTATAATTAATATATATTACGAATTAACTTAAGATGTAACATTTATAATAATAAATTTTAAATTAAAATCTAAATAACAGACAATAATTAAAATTAGCATGTTCTGATTTCAAGTACCCGAATAAAAATGTGTTATGAAACTGTTTTTAATAAATTCATTATTGTTATTTTAATTTTTGTGGAAAAATACTTTTTATTGCAAAGTTTCCAGTTTTATTCATCATCAAAGAAATGATGTTTAGACCTCCCTTTGTCTTCTCTCCGGAGCTAGCATCTAATTTTCAGGAAGGGTGGAGACAGAAATGCGAAACTGTGAGATTTTAGAATCATCCTTAGATTAACATAACATTTTAATGCGACACATTTTCATTAATCGTTGCGCATATACAATTACAAATATTAGTAAGCCTTTACATAAATAAATGTATTAGTTACACGGGTTTTAAATATTAATCTTTGTTGCTTGTTAAGCGCACACGACAGCTTTGACCAAATTACTCCAAATATTTGATTTAGTGGTTATCTGGAAATAATTGGAAACTAAAAATTAGTTTGAAAAAATTATTTTACCTTGTCTTTTTGTATAGGACCATCCCTTCTATTTGTGATATAGGATAACATATTTGGGTTTTATGCAGTAGAAAGGGGCTATTTAGAATTCAGAAAATCTGTATGTAAAAAAAGTGCAAACTATAATATTTGACCTGGAAATGACAGCGAAGATTTATTTTTAATATTTATAACTTTAATAATCAATGCGCAGTTAATAAGTACGCTTTAAGTTATTTTATTTAAGAAAAAAAAACTGCAATTATATATTTAAAAAAAAACTACAATTATATATTTAAAAAAAACTACAATTATATATTTAAAAAGAACTACAATTATATATTTTAAAAATTAAAATTTTAGTAAGTCAGTAAATGACTTTAATAAGAATACTTCTTACGATTTTGAAAATAACAGTTGTAAAATAAATAGTCAAAATGAGCATTTCATTTCGCATTAATATGCAAAATCCTTTTTTTTAATCAGCAATTTTTTAACTATCAACTCTTTTGATTAAATGCAATTTAGAGCAGTTAAATCCCCGTGTGCATTTAACGAATTTAAAAACTGAATAAAGAAATAATTCAGAAACAAAACGACTTATTACAAGTTTTAGTTATGACTTCGAACTAACCAAAATAGATTCGAATCCTAGGATGAAACTTCACGGGACCAGAGAAAAAAAAAAAATTTCGAATTTTTGAGAAATCCGAATTAAAAACATGGGAAGTATGCAGACCCCACTTATTAAATTCAACGCTAAGGTGCAACTTCATAAATAAATTTTTAAAGGCATTCTTGAAAAAGTTATTCTTGGTTACTTTTGAGTGTCAGAATTCTTTCTGAACTAAAAGAATCTTTTAATTTCATGAAAACGGCGGTTGTTTTATATAATGGTTCCGAATACACTGCATCTTCTTTCTATGGGAAGCTGGAAGCCTCAGAAAACTTTAAGTAAGAAGAAAGGAAATATTTTCCTCAACAGTAAGAATACACCTGGCTCGGAAGATGCCACGAGTTCCAAGAACGAAAAGTAACTTGATGTTTTCTGTCACAAAGTTTGGCGGAAGGAATAAGTGAAAAAGCCTGTCGAAACCACTGTTCCTTTTGTCTGAGTTGAGCATTTTAAAGAATTGAATTCGGTAGTGGAGCTCATGTAAACGTTTGAAAATTCTCGAATAAAACATGTTTGAAGTTTTTAAAACTACCTCCTTAAACTATACGGTTTTCATTTAATCGAGCCACCACTATTAAACTTGGTCTCAAATACATTGCCTCTAGGAAATAACGCTACCCTCCTATGTTTAATCAAATGCTTTATTGTTGAATTTTAAAATGTAGAGATCCTTTTCCTTTGTCAGAATTTCCCTAACGAAATAATTTAAAATAAAATCTAAATAGACAGGTTTTGTAAATATATTTAATTTTCCAATTCGTTTTATCTTTTGAAATGAGTAAGTTTAAGATCATGTAATAATATAAAGCGTTTTAGATGTTTATAACTTTGATTGAATTTTGCTGTGAGTATTTGTTAACTATAAGCAAAACACGAAGTATTTTAGCTTATGTTATTTTGTTCAGAAATAAAGTAACATATCTAAAAATTAAAAAGAGAGATAATTCTATTGAAATACTTAAATTTATCTCGAAACGCTTCCAATTTATTATATATGCATAGTACTTATAAAAATTTTAAATTTTAAAGAGGTACCTTAAATGAGATGAAGCTTCACAGAATAGTTTAGAATCCATGAAAGCAAATGTCAGGGCTAATTTCCCATTTTATTATCTGTTTCAAAAACATGTAGCCGTAAAGATTATTGAATAAAAAAAGCTTTAAAAGTTAGTTACTTTGATTAGATTTGACTGAGTACCCTTTACTATTACATTTCAATGCATTCTTTCAGCTTCTGTAATTTTGTTTGGAAGGAAAATAACACATTTCTAAAAATTAAAGTTGGTGTTATTTCCCAGGAAATTCGTCTCGAAACAATAACAATTTATTTACAACACTTAGAATGTACAAAAATGTAAAAAAAAAAAAAACTGTTATAATTTAAAAATAGTTGCGTATGTCTGATGAGCATTATAGAATAGCTGCATAGAATAGATTAAACTATAGTCACAACATTTACCTGGTAAGAATATAACTTTTATTTTCAAAATAACTAGTTTAATAGATTGAATGAAAATGGTCATAGGAAGTTTTTCCTACAACTTCCTAAAATTTAAAGGAAGTTTCCAACCGAAATAGAAGATTGGGAGTCCTTTCCACAGTACTTAACTAGCCTTATTTAAAAAAAAAACTGGCAGGTCGATGTGCATGGTACTAATTCTTTGCTAACTGTGATCAGATTTAATTTTACCCGATTTATTTCCAAATGAGACATAAAATGTAGACCAACACCTCTTCTAAGTTCTCTAGGAAGGCAACTATCCTCTGTACATTGGAGTTAAAGTGAAGTTTCTTTCTCTAGTTATATTTAAGTCCTTCAGTAACTCTTTGATCAGCATAAACTGCTTCACTTCCCTTTTATCATAAGTATGTCACTCTACGAGGTTAATTGCGTTAAACAAAATGGATTAGTCACCGTGATCACCACGAAATAAATTTAAAATGCATTTAAGCTTACGTAGTTTTGTTCAGAAGCAAGATAACAGATTTCTAGAAACTAAAATGAAAGTGAAATGGATATAAATACTTCTCGAGATGATTCGGATTTATTACAAAATGGTTACTTCGTATAAAGATTTAATATTGCTCTTTTTTCTATAAAAGGATCTCGGGTTTGCTACTTTAAGGGAAAAATGAAAAGTTGTTTTAAAAGAATTTTATTTCCATAAGTTGTGATATTTCATTCCATTCAAAAAATTTGCTCGGAGAAGGTTTACTTTCTTTTTGTGGTGAAAATAATATTAAGAGTTTTATATTTTGTTTGTAACTGATTTAAAAGCGTTAACATTGTATATACTTTTATTAAACCTCAATGATGTCATCCTTTCCATTCTTACTTTTTATATTTGAAAATAATATTTTTAAAGTTGTGTAATATGTGTCTAATATGTAATTAAAATCTTTTAAATAAGATTTTCATTTTCCCAGAATAAAATCTTACGATAGCAATTCTTACTTAATTCTGACGATCTTTTGAATGTTTTTAATCGATTTTATAAAAGAAAAGATTTAAAAAAATTACTTTGTTACTTTTTTTTCTTACTTATATTTTCATTTATTTTTTCTAAATCCTGGTAAAGTAAAAGTGTATATATTTAATATGCTAAAGAAAAAAATATCACCAGCGATGGGACATCTGAGAAGTGAAAGCTATCATTTAATAAATCCACCAATAAGATTTACTCAAACATTTACATTAACAGCTTTTGGCTTTCATTTCTAATACCAACATGCTCTCTTGAGATGTTGTTGCTTTGTTGTTTCGACATGGTATAGTTTAAAGGAACTAATTTACGTTACAGGCGACAAATATATTGCATATGTATGAATTATTTTAATTATTTATACGTTATAAATTGTTGACATTAATTATGTACTAAAATTAATTATGTTAATTATATACCGGGTGGCCAGAAATAAAACACCCCTACTCTGACCACCCTGGATATCGAACTACTCAGTGTAAAGGCTTGAAAATTTGTGGACATACTATTCAAAAAATGGGGAAACGGATTTCACGAAAAAAAAATTTAGTTCCAGAAATCACCGATAGGTGGCGCTGTACCACTGGACGTATGCTGAAAAGACACAAAAACACGTTTTAAACACATTTTATTTGAAAGTACCAAGCATACATGAAACAAGGACGTTATCGATGCAGGGAATGCTGCTCAATATGGTTCCCTTCCTGAAGATGTAAAATGTGAAGTCTGTGGACAGCTTGTTCAACTGCGGATCGTAACTGGTCATCTGAGATGCTTCTCACATGCAGACTGATACTCTCTTTCAAATCTGCCAAGGTTATCAGACGTTCTCGATAAACAAGGTTTTTTAAGTGTCCCCAAAGCCAAAAATCACACGGATTAAGATCCGGTGAACGAGATGGCCAAGTTGTCGGAAACGCGCGACTGATTATTCTGTCAGTGGTGAAATGTTGGCGAAGAAACTGTTGCACAGGGAGTCCAATGTGTGGAGGTGCTCCATCTTGCATAAAAGTAATAGTGTCAAGGCATTGGCGCTGCTGCAAATGGGGTACAACAAATGTTTCGAGCATCCTTTTGTACCTGTTGGCCGTCACGGTACATGTCTCAAGGCCATTGGAAGTAACCTCTTCGAAAAAGAACGGTCCAAGGATGAATGTGGCTGTGAATCCACACCAGACTGTAACTTTCGGTGAGTGGAGTGGAATCTCTTGGAAGGTACGGGGGTTTGTCGTGTCCCATATGCGACAGTTATGGGTGTTCACTGTTCCACTGAGGTGGAAATGGGCCTCATCGCTCCACAGAATCTGCCACGGCCACGATGCATCCAATTCAACTCTAGCAAGAAATGTCAATGCAAAGGTCAGTCGCATCTCCCTGTCTGTGGCCAGCAATTGTTGATTAGGGCGGATTTTGTACGGGAAACAATGCACCATTTTTCTGAGTACGTTCCACACTGTGCTATAGGGAACACCCAAGTGTCGTGACACTGCACGTGCACTACTGCAGCCTAAAACATTATCCATTGACTGTTCAACAATACCGGTGGCAATATCTTCAACGACATCTGAACGAACCGGTTTGCGTCCTCGACCAGGCTGAACTCCAAGATGTCCAGTTTCCTCGAATCGAGCGATCATTCTCCTGAGAGCTTGTGGAAGCAATGGTCCCTTACGCAAATCCTTAAGTCGGCGAAACTCTCGAAGTGCTGCTGGAGCATTTCCTTTATTCTCGTAAAACAACTTCACAAGCAAAGCGCGTTCTGGCAGCGTGACAGCCATCACTAATAAGAATGACATTCCCCACCTTTTAACTTCTTTTATACCCAGAACATGGCTTCTAACCATGCTTTATGCAAATTTTTCTGGTTACAGTATGAAATTGCAGTTACAACGGGAGTTCTAGCTTCTTTACTATTTTTATTTTCCATAAGGGGCAGAAAAATTAAAAAGGAAGCATGGAAGCATTCCATTCCGCATAAACATTTTAATTTTTATTATTATTTGTGTCTTTTGATCATAGTTCCAGTTGTGCAGCGCCACCTATCGGTGATTTCAGGAACTAATTTTTTTTTCGTGAAATCCGTTTCCCCATATTTTGAATAGTATGTGTACAAAATTTTGAGCCTTTACACTGAGTAGTTCGATATCCATGGAGGTCAGAGTAGGGGTGTTTTATTTCTGGCCACCTTGTATAAAGCATATGTTATACACGTTACATTTTGACTGAATATTATTGAATATATTTGAATTCCAAAAACCCAGATGTGGTTGATGATGCAATGAAAGAGAACGAAAGAATTCTGAGATTGTTCTGATTTTCCCCTCTAATCATAACTGCGAATAAATATGCAAACTTGTGAATCTTGTGAGAAGTTCTAATTAGTCATATATTCAGCAGACATCAGCTACTTTTATATCCCTGAATATGTTGAATCTATGCATTGAAACTTAATGGCATTCTTGTAAATTTATATAAATCAATATTTGCTCTAGATTTTTAAATGAGCATAGTAGCTTGAGGGAATTTTATTCTCTTAGAGTACTTTGCAGTCCTAATACAAGGGACTTTTGAAATGAAGAATATAATTAAGTAAATTTTTATTGTACTCGAAGCTATTCGGAAGCGGTTTAAATAATGGGCCATTACAAATGATAAAGGGCTTTGTATTATGCTGTAGGTGTAGTAGGCTGTAGTATCGCAAGGTTGGATTATCTTCTCACGGATATACGATTCTTTATCATTAATGAATTATAAACTATCTAACTTTTTAATGCAAAACTCGAAATGGGAAATCAACCATGAACGTCTAGCATCATGTTCTCGTACTTGAGGTGGTCCGCGAAAAACAAAAGATAAATTAATATATTTAAGGCCGAAAAGAAAAAAAAAGAGTGCTATAAAATCAGTTTTCTGTAATAGATAATATTTTTGATGTAAAATTAGGACTCGTGTATAACGGTTTCCTTAATAAATTTAGATACGCAGTTTTACATGACACAATCTAGAGTAGATCACTTATGTCTTAATTTTTGAAATTTTTTAAGGTTGAGGTGATGTAGTGATATTATCCCCTGGACTGACGAATTCCGGGTTCAAAACATATTTCTACCAAAAAACCACCCAATATGTGAATTGCTTGTGCACGCGAGGATCAAAATCCTCAACTAATGTGGTAAGTCATATTATTGATACTCCGTTTCTCACGAAGGCACTCGGAAATAAATATTTAATGACCGAACTGCCACTACAGCAACACTGGTGGGAACTGTGGTTGAGTCCTAAGGGCCATCACCGGACACGGTACAACCCTCCCCGTAGGAAATACGTCCCGTCATCGACGAGAGGAGTCAGATTCCTCACCTTTAGTGTATCCACCGGGTTGGAGAGATACAACCACCATGCGGGAAGCAACTCATCCTCAATTATGAGATTCCCCCCGAGGGACCGCTGGAGTGGCATGGAAGTCAGGTGAGAATCTATTCAGATGACGCCTTTTTTACATAAAAAATACGATATCCCTCTCAAAATAGCGCTCATTTTGTTTCAAAAGGGGAAGTGAGAAAGAAGGGGAAAAAACTATTGCACAATTGTTTATTTTAATCAGGAATTACAGAAAAATTCTGTTGACAATTTTCCAGAAACTCCGAAGTCAGATATTTCAGTGTCTGTAGGTCTACGTAGATAAAGTTGCTTATTTTTAATTTGTAATTAGTAATTATCGAAATTCATCATTCAATAACTTTTCATCAATTAACTATAAAATTAAAAGAGTAAGATCCGCTGTTTTAATAGGATAAAAAAAGAATCACTAGCTATTCTAGAGTTTTTTTATTGTTAAGGCAGACATATTTTTAAAAATGAATAAAAATGTTTGTTAACTGTCTCGGTCCTGTTACGGAGCTAACTGGAAAATTTGCTTTAATACTTTTGAAAGATGATCCCCGCACTTAAGAAAGAAAGTTACTTGGAAATTAACATTATTGCCCCGCTTTTTTCAGTTATGAAGCTGAAGGATTTAAAAAAATTATTTTCTGAAAAATATAGTTTAAATAGGAAACATTTATTTTGAAGCATTATGGTATTTCAGGTAACAACAATAAAATGAATCGTTGATTTTCTTTTGAGAAGGCAGACACAATTTCAAAAATGAATAAAAACGTCAGTTACCTGCCTCGTTCTGTTACGTAATTAGCTGCAAAAATTTGTTCCGATTCTTCTGAAAGACGATCATTGCATTAAAAAAAAGGAAAATAGCTCAGAAATTAGCATTATTACCACATTTTTTCTCTGTTAATGCAAAAGAAGGATTTTTAAAAATTAGCCTTTGGAAAATGATTTTTAAGTAGGTGGCATTTATTTCAAAACGCTTTGGTAATTTCACGTAATAATAATCGACCCGTTTGTCTGTAGAACCATTTTCAAAATGTTTTCTTTAAAAACTTTCTAAGCATTAGAATTATTAATTAATTTCAGAAGCAGAAGAAAACAACTCTTGAAAAATCCATGACTTTAATTCAGGTTTCATATTTGTTAAAAGGTTTTAGGAAATAATATTAGAAAAAGGAGAGTTACGTTAATGGATAAACAGAACGAAAGCTGGTCCTTTTGTTTTCCACAGCTTTGATTAGAATGATTTCACAAGAAATATAAAACATTTTTATGAAGGAAATACGCTTGTTATTAAGATTTTTAGTTTTAATAATTAATATTGCTGAAACTTACTTCATGATACTAAAAATATGTTTTAACATAAAACTGAATGAAAGTTTACCTAATAAAGTAAATTAACATGGTATTGCAGCCACATAATAAACATAACAGCAGGTTCTATACTACTGCATGTTATGTTATTTTGCATTGTGATGTCACTTCCTTTTTCATATTGAAAATTTTACTATAGAATCCAAAATTAAACTAGCCTATCACATTTGACGAGTATCTCATGATAATGTATTGAATCTTGTAGTAATATTTTGCCATCACATGAAGGAATATTTTATTTCGTGCAAATGCATCATCTTTAAGTATTATGGATCTATAAAAACTTTTTCACCTAAACGTTTAGCCCATCAAGAAAACTTGAACAAAAGTTTTAAGTACCTACCCGAATGTTTTCGCTGAAAAATAGCTGAAAATGGGGTTATGTATTGTCACGCAAATACATGTGGCAGTTTCCGCACATGACATATTATCATCATCCGTTTCTTCTGGCGAAAAACGATTACTAAAGCACCTAAAAATCATACATTAACTTCCTTAAAATCCGAGAAATGAATGAGAGAGAAGCTGTTGACAAGAAATGTATTTTCATTGGGGACCCTATTAAAAATGACTGCAACATATAGAATATCTTTGTCTTCCTGTAAAATTTTACTGTTTGTGGACGAAAATTCAAAGAGGATTGAATTCAAAGTGAGCCTTTAAAAATTATTTCTCTTTTGCAGTATTATTGTGCAAAAGTCGATTTTATTAATTATTTGGGGACTACATTTATCTGTAAAGATTAGTTAACACCTTTAGATTTATTTTGTGTGTTTCATGTTCTCGAAGCTGCGGTGGCCTGGTGGTAAGGTTTCGATGGTGGGTTTTGTGTTCGAGAACCGATTCCATTGAAAAGCCGCCGAGAAAGCGAATCTGGCGTACCTTATATCCATCGGGTCCAGATGTTCTCCTGCTAAGTTTGAAGAAGGAAAGGGCAGTTCAAGCGTTGTCCTCGTCAGCTATCACAATTTAAAATTGTGAGGTCAGTTCCAAAAAAGCCCAAGGTCGGCTTTAATATCGGACGCTAAAATAAATAAATCAAATCATCACGATGAATACAAAATGCCAAGAAACTTTTTAAGTTTTGAGGCATCTTTACATTTTAACCTTCCTCTTCCTCTGAGCTCGATGAATGCCTTTTTTGGAATGATGTCTATCCACCTGTCTACAAACACAATATTTTAAAAACACATAGAACAAGAGGTTAAAATATAAATATTGTTAAATATAATAAATTTGGCATGTAATATTAGCTTTAAATTCGTAAATTTCTATAATATTTTACCTGAAATCGTCGGAAAGAACTTCAATGCATGTGAAAATGATTGCTCAATAATGCAAAGAGCTATTATATGCTAGAGCTATAAATTTGGATTATAGATGTGTCATCATAATTTCAAATTTTGGATTAATATATAAGAGGGGGATTAATTTGTGCATTTGTCTTCCTACGAATGCGATAACTCAGAAATACTACGACTAAAATATATAAAGTTTGCCATGTATATATATAGCCTATATTACAGACATGTTGCAATATTGCATCCAGTAAATTAAAAGGAAAAAGTTTAAAATGCATATTCAAGTTTTTAATTATATTATGAAGCTCAAAATGCTCTATGCTGAGTTACTACATGCAGAAATCGGTGAAGTACTTACACTTATGGTCTGACTGGATCTTCGAGGTTTTGTTACCCTTCACCTTGCTTTATTCCATCTAGTCTGATATGTCCAAGGGATGAAGGGAAATATAAAAGAAAGTTCTGGACATTCTTAGTACATACGAAAGTTTAAGGGGAGATCAAGCCCAGCTGGTTTAGCTGAATATTATCAAAGATTCAAACAATCTAACTAATAACTATATCATGAATAATTTAATGATGGTATATTACTATTATATATATAATAAAAAATTATTATTCCCTTTTAGATACCTAACTATATGACGAAAACCGAGCACTATTCTGTTTTGGAAGGCGAAGAGAGATATCTGAAGTTTATAAATATTTGATCGGTAGATTTGAAGTCAAATTAATAATTAATTAAAGGCTGCATTTCAAGATTGGGGCTATTGAATCAAAATAATTAATTATATAATTATTAAATACTAATAATTTAAACAAGGCTTGAGGACTTAGACATTATTTTTCACGCCTAGACTAAAGTGGCTGTTAGATAAAGATCACGAATCCTTTCTTAAAAGATTATGACTGGAACTAAGTTGTCGGTGTAGTCAATCAGCAAATGTAGCAAAATTTAGATAATTAACATTACTTTAGAATGGTGGGAGAGGAAAGTTCAAAGCTCACTTTATAATATTATCACTCAAAGTTCACTTGATAATATTCAAATATAGTTCTATATTCCGATGAAAAAAAAAAACGTACAAAAGAAACGATGGCATTTTTCTTTAAGGTAATCTGTTAGTTGTATTGAATCTTCTGCGTTCGTTTCATCTGCAGCTCCTTCGGGCCACCCTAAAAAGATCCTTTCGTGATAAAAGAGGTTAAAAAAAATCCTGATTAAAGGAATCTTGAAATCCGATTTTTAGAGAATATTCCTTTTCGATTCTTAATTTTCAGATGCATTTAACCAATAATTTTTTTCCTGAAAAGCTCATTTAAAAAAAAAATTTCAATACTAAACTTCCTCAGAATGGAATTGTGTTATTATTACTATTTTTTTTCTCTCTAAGCAGTTTCTGAAATTCCGAATTATCATTTCCTAATAACGACCCTTTTTCACTTTTGAAATATTGCCAGTCTCATTTCCCATTTCAAGCATCACTTCAGACATTTTCTTGATGCAGTAACCTGCAAATTCGGCTTCATTGCCAAGTTTGATATCCTCTTTTGAAAAATTCAATAATTCGTCCTTCATTTTATTAAGAAATGAAAAACTTAGTTCAACTTTTTTTGGTATCAGCTCGGTTAAAAGAGTCTTTAGTCGATAAAGATTCAGATAATGGAGGCTCTATTGTTGAAGGAACCCGACTTTTTCCCATTCTACCCACTTCTTGCATTCTCCTGCGAAGATAATAAAGTCGGAGTCAATTACTACCATACTTGCTATCCTTTAAGCGATCTTTCTTCTATGTAACTGAAAACCCGAGCTCAGCTAGTCGCAGACTAGTGCAATTTTGAAGTCTCCCCCCACCTGTCATGCTTTCGGCCC
This sequence comes from Argiope trifasciata, assembly GCA_026543055.1. Taxonomy (NCBI): domain Eukaryota; kingdom Metazoa; phylum Arthropoda; class Arachnida; order Araneae; family Araneidae; genus Argiope; species Argiope trifasciata. The sequence goes on from JAPMOQ010061359.1 coordinate 1,451,824, forward strand.
CCTAAATTAGAAACGAAACCTGTAGTTGACCACGTGACTCCTGAAATCTTACGGGTGAGTAGAGAGGTACGCCACAAAAGGAAAACTGGTGCCCCTTCTTTTTTAATTATCTGACTTCGTGCGGTGAAAAATCTTTCGGTTGGCCTTGGTGCCGTACTTTTTTTTTTCTTTTCTCAGAAAAGTGATTCCATTCGTGATACAGAGATGCCACTTTTAGAAAGTGATCTATCGCAGAAGATTTGTGTCTGAGATGTGTAGTCACAAAGAATGAGATGAGAGGTTGGAATAGTTTTTTTTTGAAGTTCATATGTTAAAGCAACTGGGTCTAAGGAATACCTTTTTCTCGCATGGTCTCTTAATTTGAGGAATATTTAAGAATTGTTTTATTTATGATTATTTATAATTAATTTAATATTTATGTAAATAAATTATAATAATAACATTCATGTATTAAATGATCTTTTAATATCTTACAGTTTATTACCATTCCTATGGATGATCTAATTATGGTATTTCTGGCTAGCATAACAGGTCATTTCATTTGAACTTTTTTTTTCAATTTTTTAAAAAACTAAGACCATTTATAGCTTTATGTTTTTGCGGTAACAAATTCGAAGTACTGTAAAAAAATTTTTTTTTTAACTCTTGCTGTATAAACTTTTTGTGTACCAAATCCAACACAAGTTTTACAAATGTAAGTCAGTACTCAGTTGATAGTGGAAGAAATTTCAAATATAAGAAACACAGGTGTAAATACAAAAACACGGGGGGATTTTATGTATATAGGGAGCTGGAATCGAAACTAATTGTACGATGTGAATGCAAATACCTACAACTCTTTTTTTCTATTTTTATATTTAACCCAGTTAAAGTGATCTTCCCTCTAAAAATGTATTTTTTGGATTTCTAGTTACGCAAGAGATTATTAGCGTACAATTTATGGCGATTTTTCGGGCAACGAAGCTATGACGTGGTTAATAGACAGTGCTAGAGAACAGAATGTGTACTTTGGATGCTTTTCTTCCGACCGATTGAAGCCAAAATTCAACACTGAAATAGAATTGTAGTCCCAAAATCATGTGTCATATTTCACGCCTTTTATTCATTGTGTTTTCAAACTATCACTTTTATAAGTTTGGGAAAATCCACACCAAAAGATGCTATATTTCTTGTCGAATTTGATTTTAAATTTGATATCCATTTATATCTTAAACGTTTAAATCTGTAAATCCATTTTTTTTTTTACCTAACTTTCTACATTTTGTTGCTATTGAATTCACTTGTACTAAAATAGCAAAAATTTCTCAAAAAGAATTTCATTCAAAATTTCGCATAAATCTACAAATTTGATATTAATTCTACAAACCAAATTTCAGATCTCTAGTTCAACCAATTTTTAACTCTCTGACTAATTTTTAAAAATCACTAATTAGATCCGATGTTTGTCAATAAGTTTAATTATTTTTCAAGCAGAATGAGCTGATGCTATATATTACACAATAAAAATACGATCTAATGAAAATCTGTAATCTTAAAAATAAAAATATAAGATAAACGCGAGATACAATAGAGAATGGACTGATTGCCAAATTATCGCGCTCACAGACAGACATAAGTCTTACCTTCACGCCCAAAAGCACTCGTAAATAAGGACTGAATGACCGGATCGCCGCAAAGGCAACACTGGCGGGAACTGTGGTTGAGTCCTAAAGGCCATCACCGGCCACATTACAACCTTCCCCGTAGGAAATATGTCCCGTCATCAAAGAGAGGAGTCAGATCCCCCACCTTTAATGTACCCGTCGGGTTGAAGAGATCCAACCTCCATGCCGGCAGCATCTTATCCTCAATAACTAAGTGTCCCCAGGGGTACTGTTTCACAGATCCACGTTTTTCTAAAAAATAGGTTGTTTGGAATCAGGGAAGTCTGGAGATATGTCAAAATATCGAGTTCCAACTTTTTGACGGCTGCAATACTTTCTCTCTTTGAATACTTCGTACGCGAGAAACTAAAAACTCATCTTCCTGATGAAAGGGAAAATTTATCCTAATAATTTCCTACTTCTTTTGTACAATATCCGTGCGCTATAAATATATATAATACAAAGTTTACAAATGCATATAATTATGTTGTATTAAGATATCATTTGGTTCATCCATCATATTGGCTGATTACGAATCATAGAGTTATCTCAGTTTGAAAATTTCAAAATTAATATAATCATTCCTAAATAAATTGACATTGGTAATATCTTTTTTACCACAAAAAAAAAGTAAAATAAATCCTTCTCAAAATAAAATAATTTTTATTAATATCATCATGAAATCTAAAATCAGTCACAGTGATGGATTTGGTTGTTCCTGTGTTATCAAGTAATATATTTCGCAAATGTGTCAGTTGGTTGGAATCATTACTCAAAAAATGAGAAGCGAGTTTCTAAAAATCTAGTCTAGTCACGATTTTTAATGCTGTTGTCATGGTAATAAGTCATGAAGTTGAAATACTAAAGAGTTTTCTAGTTTTGAACACCAATGTATGCATTTGAGTGTAGTAACTTATCCGAAAAAATTTATTCTGGTGATTGTTGTGAAATAATCTTGTATATTTTAAAAGGGTTGCAGTCAAATAAGACTAAATAAGTAACGGAAAATATTGGTAAAAGCTATTTTTCTTTGAAAGAAGAAACATATTTTATCGCACGTTTTTGAAATTATTTGTTGGAAACTTTTCGGATTTAAAAATGATTCTGTTTAAAGAAGGAATACAGAAAATGAGCATTGATATAAAGCTAGAATATCGAAAACATTAAAATCTCTTACATAAAATACTGATAATGATCTCATATATACGCACTAATTTTTGTACAAGATTAATGCTTATTACCTTTTGTATAAACACGCGTGCGAGTTATTTAATGTAGACTGCAATATTTTTTTAATTATGACTGCTTAACTAGCACTAGGTAATGAAGTTGATATATTAAGGAGTCTTGTAGTGTCAAATAATGTTTTTTGTAATACAAAATTTGTAGTGTCAAAGTGTTGTTTCATATCTGAGCTACGTTCTGTTATATTATATATATATATAATCAGTGGTTGGAACACTCATGAATCGTGCATGGGAGAAGGATGAGTTTTGACATAATTTAAGAGTATAGAGAAAAAACCCACTAATTTCCCAAATAAAACATGAGTCAATGAGCAAGAGGTAAAGTCCCAGCCTCAAAATCCGATATGGTGTATATGCGACTGCTGCATTACACACACACACATACACACACACGCACGCACGCACGCACGCACACACACACACACACACACACACACACACACACACACACACACACACACACACACACACACACACACACACACACACACACACACACACACACACACATCCATTCGTTGGTGCAGTACAAATATTTGAGCTTCCGACAAAGTTCAGATGCCTTCCTCGTCGTCTGACTGAGATTCAAATTTATTAATCCCATCTCAATTTGCCCTAGTACTTTTTCTGAAATGGATGGTAATATAACTAAACTAAAACTACATAAAATACTGCTTACAATTTCCTATTTATACGAGCTAATTTATGCGGATATTCAGAAATTATTGTCTCTTAAATACACTCGTGCGCTCTGAAGTATTTAATAAAAATTGCAGTATTATTTAAGCTAGTAAGTCACTTGGCATCATATACCATTCAAGTTGTTGGATGTGTTTTTTGAAGAGATATTTTTTAATACTCTTTTTGAAACAGATAATAGTAAATTCGTTTATCCTTTTTATGTATTGATTTGGGAGCAAATTCTTTGTACAAGATTAATGCTTATTATCTATTGTATTAAAAAGTCAGGCAATATTTAATAAAGGCTGCAATATTTTTTAAATTATGACTGCTTAACCAGCACTTTAAGTAATTTAAGTTGCTGATGTTTTGGTAATGAAGTGGATACGTTAAGGAATTTTGTATTATTAAGTACACATGTTTATATTTGAGCTATCTTTTGACGTTTTGTGTTGACTCCCTAGTGCTTTTTTCGAGCTGGACGGTCATATAACTAAACTAAAATTGTATAAAATACTGCTTACAATTTTCTATATATACGAGCTAATCTCATATTATATATATATAAATTGTAAGCAGTATTATATGTAATTTTAGTTTAGTTATATTACCGTCCAGTCCGGAAAAAGCACGGAGGAGTTGAACGTTGACGTTTTGTCGTTGATGTTTACGTTGAAACGATCTCAATTTCGGGACTTTTGAGTATTTTCTGTTTGTCAAATTTTAAATGAATATTTAAAAAAAAAATTGCATGCCTTTAATAATAAATTTGTATCAAAGAAAATGAGCAGATTATTTTCGGTCGAAATTTTTTAAAACCATCTTTTTTTTTGCATGTTTATTTTCTGCAGTTTTCATTTCTTATATTGCTTTTATCTCTTAGTACAATGTTTATTAATTAATTGAATTATTGAAGACATTTATTTCTTTTACTGATATATTTTCTTATATTGCTCTTACTACTTATTACCTTTTAAATTACTGATATCACTTTCTCATTCAATTGAATAGTATTTGCATGTAAAGAGAGAGAGAGTGAGCAAAAGGGAAGGCGGGGAACACAAGGAGGGAGAAGGTTTAGTTTAGTTAGTTTAGTTATATTAACGTCCCGTTTAAAGCAACACGAGGGCTATTTTGGGACGGACCTCGAAATTTTGAACCACGGTCAGATGACGAGGACGACACCTGAACTGGCACCCCCCTGGAAGGAGGGAGAAAGGGAGGATGGAAGAAAGAAGTGAGAGCGAAGGGAGGAGGAAAGAAAGAGAGGGAGGGAGAAGGAGAGAGATGTTGACTATGCGAACGTTTTTCCGCATCTTATTCATTAAAAAATGCAGAAAAATACTTAGCTTTTTTTAATAATGAAATATTTACTTTTGTTTACAACAAATGATAGCCGTCTCTTTTCTAAACATGCACATGAATTTACTCATTGCATTCATCATTCTTTTCTTTTGCCAATATTTTCGAAAATATGACTTGATAAAAGCGCGTAGTCTTCTTAAAAAAGGTTATTGGGTGCATTCTTCATTTTTACTGTAAGCAGCTTAATATTCTTTTCGATTTTTTGTGCGTGTGTCAATGTGATGTTTTTAACTGAATCCTTTTCTTAAAACAGATACTTTAATTTGTATTAGAGATAAATTATCTTTACGCAAACAAAATCTTCAAAAATATGAAAATTACCACATTGAATCGTTACTAACATTTGAGATAGTAAACATTTGATTTAGTGCTTTTAGTAAACAATAAATATTGTTTTTAAGAATAATGAATAATGTTAGTGAATGTTACATGAATATATATTTAAAAATATGAATGCGTATTTAAAAACAATGAATTGCATTTTTTTTCATTCAGATTATATTTTAAATGAAGTAGTATTTTAAATATGAAATTAATAAAATCCAACAAAATGTTATTTTAAAAATAAGGTATTAATAAAAATATTTCATAGTTATTATTACTATTATTATTAATAATTATTATTTCTGTGTACAATAAATAATGTTTTCAAGAATAAAGAATCCCGAATGAAATTTACGGAATGCAGTTCACATTACTTAATCATATATTTATCAGTGATGTCCTGGCAAACAATATTAATTATTTAAGGCACTTGATCAATGAATATTAAAATGTACAATTTTCACTTATATAATAAAATTGTATAAAATGAACTTGAAGTCCTGCAAAATAACGTAAGATATTCGAGTTATGTATGTTTTGAGGGATAATAATTTGTGTTGTCAAAATTTTATTAATTTCGCGATATAGACTGATTAGAAATTTCTTCTAAATTGCTTTGATAGGACATAACCGGAAGGTTTTCTGAAAAAAAAAGAGAGTGCAATTTTATTTACAAAATGAAGTGCGCAAAAAGTTTTAGAAAATTATCGTATATTCATATCGAAAGCAGCTGTAAATAATCACACATATATGGATTAAAATGCACATATCCATGATTAATAATAATAAAAAAAAACAACAAAAAATCAAAATTCCTACCTTCTATGGTAGCAGTCGAATTCACAACAAATTCTACTGCGGTGGATCAGATGAAGTGTAAAGGTAGTTGTAAGCCCTTTAAAGAATGATGAGACTGTGAGCAGTTTTCTAATTCCTCCACCAGCGTCAGACATTGAAAAGCTGAATAATTATGTAAAATTTGCTTCCTTTTTTTATTAATTTTCTATTTACCTTGTGAGTTTATTTCATACTGTAATGCAAAATAATTCCTAAAATATTGCTAAAGATTTATTAGATTTGTAAAAAAAAGCAGACACAATTAATAATATAAAAAGGAAATAACTTAAGCTTTAAAACAAAATAAATATCAATACTTAAGAAATTTTTTGATCCGAAAACATTAATATTTGTTCTATGATCTCTATCTCAAAGTTTATCCGAAATTTTGAAATGTATTCAGGTTCAAGACTTGTAACAAACACTTGAAATTAATTAAATATATTTTATTCAAGTTATTTTATTCGATCCCTTGACGAGTATTCCTCCACATAGAAGAAGAAAAATGGTGATAAATAAATGAAGCTATATTGCTAGTCAAGTGTTTATTGGAAACATATGCATTACGACCAAAATAACTAGCTTGAAAAAACATTTTGAAATCTTTATGAAAACACAAATATTTTTCCTTTTAAATTCTTTGAAGATTTTAAGTGGATTTCTTCAAAATGTTTTGGAATAAACTTCACAGGAATACTCAAAGTTCTTAAGATATATTTCCATTTTAGATAAGCAAGGATGTATAAAAAATACAATTTACCTGTGGATTAGTAAATGTAAATTGAAATTTTGAAAAGAAAGTATTCGCATCGAGGTACTCCTTATTTGTGTTGCTCCTGGAAAAAAATATTTTTAAATATGGACAAAAAGAGTTTTTCGTACATATATTAGTTCAAACATAAAAACAACTTTACAAAGACCCGTTGGTATTGAAATATAACAAAAGCGAATGGTATCAGTGAGTTTCAAAGTAATGATTTAATTACAGAAACTCAAATATATTCGGAAGCAAATATGTGTAATGAATGCAAACAAATTTAATTATTTAAATAGTCTTTAGATCAAAGCAAATCGGCTCTGTAATAGTAAAGAAGTGAAATTTTTTATTTTCAAGTATTAATGCTTTTCATAAGTAATACGAAATAATCTAAGAGAATAACCATATTTTTAGGAATATTATAAAAAAATTAAAAATGCAATAATCTCCCGATTGCTTATTTCTTAACAACAACTATTGTAAATATTCAGTAACAATTTGATTTTCAAAAACTAAAACATGATGTCCATTTACATTTCAAATGTTGTATATTCAGTAAAAGGCTTCTGATCACTTAGAACCAAAAGAATGTACTGTTTAAAAAATAATGATTTTAGTTCTTTAAGTTCCCTAATATAGGTTTTCAAATAAGTTAAGAGCTGAACGCTTTTGCTCTTGACTGGAAACAAGTTAACATTTTTATAAATTCTGATAGTCTAAGATTGAAAATTAGTTTGATAATTAAATATTGACATCGTGTGCGAGCACACACACACTGAAAGTATGAGTAGGGGCTTATGATTGTAAGAAAAAATGTATAATTCTGAACCGTTTTTTAAAAAATAATATACAATGTTATATATGCGCTATAAATTGAAAAAAGTGATATTTAAAAATAGCCTTTCATTTAATAATTCAAAAGAAGAATTTCAATGCTTCACTGATACAGACTATGTATAAATGATCCTATCAATTTCATCAAATCAAATCAAATTCATATGATACTGATTTTCAATTGTTAAGTAAGTAATATTTTTAGCCGCAACAAAATTTAATATGCTTTAGAAATAATTTTGTCAAAATGATGGTCATGAATTCGGTATCAATTTACTGAGAAAGAATTTTCATCTTTTTACTTTTCATTCATGTTTCCCTCACAAAATAAATGGGAATTTCTGGCATTCTGCCTGATGAAGATAACAAAATTTCATCGTAATCAGTCTGAGAAACTTGATGTTTTTACTAAAATACTCTACATTCAAGGCATCTCAATTTTTTAAATTCCTTACATTGGACTATTAGCTACAAAATATAATATTCTTTAGAGCAAGGTGATATCTTTATTTCAGAAAAATGTGTTCATTATTATTTCCATGATTTGAATGTTTGTGTATCAAATATGAAGATTTTTTAAGAAGATCTAAACTATCTCAAATGTTTTCACATATTCTTTAATCCAAATTATTTGATTTGTAAAATATTTAAATTCGTGTTTGATACTCAATAAAGAAATTTTTTTAATATTTCTTAGATTTAAATTTCCATAACTTCTGCCCTAATTTCATATCTTCTATTATTAATTGCAATTAAGACAAAAAACTATTATCTGAATTAACCATTTCACTGATTTGTCCTTGCATTGAATTATCACGTTTAGAAACTTTTATATTAAATTTAAATCATAAACAGAATGATATAATTTAATGAAAAAAATATTTCAAATATTCAATTAAATGTTACTTGAAACAATATATTTTCAGATAAGAAGTTCATTTTATTAAACTGTAAAAAAAATGAAACAGGTAAGGAGTTAATGAATTTTCTGTACTCTACACATACAAAAAATATTTTTGTCTATCTTAAATTCGATGGTTTTTGCAATTAGACTTTGAAACCCCTATTTTTCAATTTGAATACTTTTCTTTAAGCTATTTGTAAATAAACTAAAAACTAAATCAAATTATATGAAATATGTATCAAGTGCTTTTCGGAATCTTACTTAAAATATCCCATTCACAAATAAGAAGTGTCATTTTATTAAACAGTAAAAAAAAAAAAAAAAATCTGAAACAGATAAGTTGTTAATGAATTTTCCGTTTCCTACACATAGAGAGAAATCTTCCAGTCAGTGGCTTTTGCAATCAGATTTTGAAACCGATATCTTCCAATTTGACCTTGTTGAATATTTTGCTGTAAGCTATTTGTAAATAAATCAATAACTACAGCACAGCATGAGAAGATTTCTTGCTAAGAAAAATACGTTCATTTCCATATCTATAAGACAATGATTTGAATGTTTGCTCTCCTAACATAAATTTCCCCTCTAATTAAATAAATTAATTCAAAGATTTTTATAATTCCTAATCCCAACGCTTACACCTTGCTTTGATCATTGAAATTTTAATCGGCTAATTCTAACAGCCACATCTCGCTGAAAATTCACAACCTTAGCCTTGTTCGATTCACCGGTTTCGACGTTCATTTATTCAACCCTTTAAGATTTCCATGTTTAATCCGGTTCTAACAAGGTACGTTTGATTACCTCAAGATGCTGCGAAAAAAATAATAACCGACCCTTTGTAGGTTCTTTAATTAAACCAATTAGAACGAGCATATTTTTGTGCTCTTTTGTAGAGCTCGTTTCTCTGAATGCTCGTTCCAGGAAATCGTTTAATTAAAGCAAACTTTATTCTCATATTGCAGAGAATTGGATTTTTAAGCTTTTGAGTCATTTCTTGATTGGACCGCGAAAATGAAGAAAAAAAAAAAATTGAGGATTTTAACAAGCGACTCTATACGCCCTCCGATTTCGAAAGCACTTCAAGACTCAAATAATTCATTTTAGTTGTTTATTGCGAAATTTAATGAACACTAAGCTAAAACAGATTCTTAATTAATATAAGGTGGCCCGTAACCTTTTTTTTATTATTTTAGCTTCCGTGTAGATTCGATTGGACTTTATTTAATTATTTTAAAAATTCCATTCTTCTTTTCCAGGTTCCTTATTTTAATGCGATTAAGAGAAGCATAACATATTTCTAGGAATATAATCCGGGGCTCGGTAATAAACTCATTTTGAAAGCTTTGAATACGATTGTGTGTGTTTTTTTTTTTGTAAATGTGAACCACACAAAGCAATAAATTTGTCAAGAAAGGTATGTTTATATATTCCAGATTAAGTTTTATCGTGAAATATTATTTTGATTTTTTTTTCAATTGAAAGAGACGTAAAAGTTATATCAAGATTTAAACTCACAGCTTAGTAAAACAATTAAGCAATATTTTGATTCTCCGAAACTGGCCAGAAAAATCTTTTTCTACTACTGTGATATTTCTTAATTATTAATTAAAATTAATGAGCATTAATTATATTCCTACGCTATTTAGTTAATCAAATATTTATTTGCCAAAAATTTATTGATGCTTAATCATATCCTGAAACCATATTATTTTTAATTTTATTATAATTTCTATAAGTTAATTTTTCAGTTGGATGTTTATTCTTAGGAGCTTAAAATTTCGTAGGAAGTCATTAAACGCAATTTGATCTTTCTTAAAATTTGTTGATTTCATATTTGATTTCCAGGAAATCATAGAATTTGACAAATGAGACTAGATATTAAAAATTTCATTCTAGTTAGAAGAGAATTCAGATGAAATCTCGTTTTAATGAGAATAAATTAAAATAGAATTTGAAACTCAATTTTAATTGGACGAACTCTTTCGTCTTGATTAGAGATTTAATTGTTTACCAATTTTCAAACGGCTGCAAATCAAAAATTTGAAAGATTAAAGAATGATAAGTTTTACTTATCATTCTTTTTAAAGTTTTATTTTTGTTATGAAAACTCTGTTGTACATTATTCACCATTGAAAATCTGATTCAATATTTTTTAGTATAAAAAAAAAAGAAAAGAAAACGATTTTCTTTACGAGTTTTGGCAAAATATTCACTTGAAAAGAAAATGAAAAACTTTCAGATTTCTATAATAGAGAATGTGGGCCGTCACAAATATTTCATCACTAGAACACTTTGACAACATCAAAACCCTCAGGTCTTCCACATTTATTGGTCAGTTTTTGTTTATTTCGAAATACAACTTGAAAACATCGATTTATACGGCTAAAACTTTTCCCCTCAATAATCAATTGCTTCAATTCTTCAAGGCTGAAAAGAGCTTAAAATATAGACAGCCAATACTACTTTTATAGCGTAATACCTCAGGTTACACAATACATTTCAAGCTGTCACCAGACTATAATATATTTTTTATAGCTGATTATCTGCCGTATATTTGTCAATTATATGTTTTATTCAAGTGTAGGAAAAAGAAGAAATGCCTTGTTCATAGAATTGAACAAGGTATTCAACTTAGAACAACTTAGATGCTTTAATTTAATATTACTTTTCGTTGAGGTAAATTAAATCAGAGCACAAGCATTTTATTAAATTCCATAGCTTACAAATATTATGTCTTAAATGACGAATTAATTTATAAGTGATTATATATTAGATTTTTCCAAGAGAAATTAAACTTATAATCTCAAAATTTAATTAGCCTTAAAACAAATAATAATAGAAATGAATGATTTTTGCACCAAACGAATTAGTATACTGAAGACTGTCAATAATCTCTC